>VMKM01001961.1:0-98708 GCA_008360985.2 Macquaria ambigua | reverse complement strand
CATAACATTATGACCGCTGACAGGTGAAGTGAAAAACATTGATTATCTTGTTACAATGGCACCTGTCAGTGGGTGGGATATATTAGGCAGCAAGTGAACATTTTGTCCTCGAAGTTGATGTGTTGGAAGCAGGAAAAATGGGCAAGCATAAGGATGTGAGCAACTTTGACAAGGTGATAGCTAGACAACTGGTTTAGAGCATCTCCAAAACTGCAGCTCTTGTGGGGTGTTCCCGGTCTGCAGTGGTCAGTACCTACCAAAAGTGGTCCAAGGAAGGAAATCTGGTGAACCGGCGACAGGCTCATGGGCGGCCAAGGCTCATTGATGCACATGGGAAGCGAAGGCTGGCCCGTGTGGTCCGATCCAACAGAAGAGCTACTGTAGTTCAAATTGCTGAAAAAGTTAATGCTGGTTCTGATAGAAAGGTGTCAGAACACACAGAGCATCGCAGTTTGTTGCGTATGGGGCTGCGTAGCTGCAGACTGGTCAGGGTGCCCATGCAGACCCCTGTCCACCGCCGAAAGCACCTACAATGGGCACGCGAGCATCAGAACTGGACCACGGAGTAATGGAAGAAGGTGGCCTGGTCTGATGAATCACGTTTTCTTTTACATCATGTGGATGGCCGGGTGCGTGTGCGTCGCTTACCTGGGGAAGACATGGCACCAGGATGCACTATGGGAAGAAGGCAAGCTGGCAGAGGCAGTGTGATGCTTTGGGCAATGTTCTGCTGGGAAACCTTGAGTCCTGCCATTCATGTGGATGTTACTTTGACACGTACCACCTACCTAAACATTGTTGCAGACCAAGTACACCCCTTCATGGAAACGGTATTCCCTAATGGCAGTGGCCTCTTTCAGCAGGATAATGCACCCTGCCACACTGCAAAAATGGTTCAGGAATGGTTTGAGGAACACAGCAACGAGTTCAAGGTGTTGACTTGGCCTCCAAATTCCCCAGATCTCAATCCAATCGAGCATCTGTGGGATGTGCTGGACAAACAAGTCCGATCCATGGAGGCCCCACCTCAACTTACAGGACTTAAAGGATCTGCTGCTGACGTCTTGGTGCCAGATACCACAGCACACCTTCAGAGGTCTAGTGGAGTCCATGCCTCGACGGGTCAGGGCTGTTTTGGCGGCAAAAGGGGGACCTACACAATATTAGGCTGGTGGTCATAATGTTATGGCTGATCAGTGTATATATGTATATATATATATATATATATAGGTGTATAACACATAATAAATAAATGTAAATATATAGAAGAGTGTAAGTCAATGCAATGTTCCCTTTAGTGATGGGAACAAGTTTGCTTGTGTGTGTCTAGCATGGTAGGTCACATTTATTTATTTGTTTATATTGGTATGTATCATTTTTTCATACACTTTGAGTAAGACAAATATTATGATTAATGTGTTTATTTATTCATTCCTTTATTTATCTATGTATTTATTTATTTATTTGCATATATTTGTTTGAGTCTACTTAGAGATGTATCTATTTAGTTATTTATTCAGACTCAGAAATAAAAAACAATCTCTTTATTCATTTTGTTTTAGAGCACAAAAAATAATTCACTTTATTTATTTGTTTGCTTCAGAACACTTCAATTTAAACTCTATGTATTTATCTATTTAGTTGTTTCACTCAGAAAAAAAAAAGCAATAAAAACATTTAAAGTTTCAGAACACTTAGGAACATACAATACAAATGAAACAAACAAACAAAAAAATCTAAACTTGATCTATTTGCTTGTTTTTTATATTTCAGAACATTAAGAAATACAATACAGTTTTAACTGAAGAGAATATGAGCCATGGACATAAAAACACACACACACACACACACACACACACACACACACACACAACATAAACAAAAACATAAAAAGAGGAACAAAATGCATCTCAGTAAAAAGCAAAAAGACCACAGCTTTCGGTTTGTACGGTTCAAATGTAAAAAAGAACATTTAGGATTTTTTACATGGGCACTATGTTTTATCTTATATACAGGGTTAGGGTTATAGTTTTTTTCAGATATATAAATTAAAAGAAATGTATTAAGAACATACTGGAAAGCATCTTCTTGTCAGGTTCCAGAGGGTTGTGTAAACTTGAGATAAATTAGAAATTCCAGGTTGGTGGAGCTCGCTCTCTGCTGTGTAAGACTATGTCAGTTCTGATGAGGTAATGCAACTTGTTTGAATACAGGATTGCAAATCCCAGGAGCGGGGGATCCAAAAATAGCAGTATTTGTTATTATTTTGATCCTCCTTGGTTTTTCTGCCAGGAGAATTTCCAGCAGAGTTTTGTATAGCCGGCCCAGTAATACTGTCCAGTAAGTCTCCTCTGACAGAGATAAGGTGACAGCTATTATTAGGAAGCCTTTGTTGTTGCAGCTCAGTGGCACAGAGGTTTAAGAAAGTCTTCATTGTCATCTTTGTATGAATTCTGCTGCTATGTAATGATACGGCTCCACAGTCTCAGTGACTGTTCCTAGACTGTTGACTGTCACCCATGTGACAACAACTCCAACCTTACAGAATTACATAACACTCTCTCTCTCTTGATGTGACAATAAACACATTTAGTTTAGTATATAATTTGTTATTTGGATGACAAGTCAGTGTTTTTCTTATGTGTGGAAAAAAAACAGTTATTAACCAAAATAGGAATTAAAGCTGCACTAATATATATATATATATATATATATATATATATATATATATAGAGTCAGCAACTAAATACACTGGTGATGTGGCTTTCCACCGCTGAAGCATGACAAACAATCGAGCTGTGAAGTCATGGTGCAGAACTGGTATGGCTGGTACGCTCTGATGCACTTCTGTCACATTTGACATCGTCATTGTCTGTTGCATTGTGAGTGATGCAAAGGCAACGATTGCGGTCATGGTTAAAAAGAAAAAACAACAACAACAATGGCTGTCTATAGGAAACGGGAAACAAACAGTGGTCTGCCCTCGTGTAAAAGTCAGACATCCAACCAGCTCAACTTCCTCCTGTGGACTTTGTGGCTTCTATAACTATAGCTTTGTCACTTGAACATGAAAAAATGGCATTTTGGGGCATTTGCTGAAGCGACTGATGTTGTCATTTTCTCTGAGAAGACATTCCCCCTTCCCAATTCTCTGATCTGTCTTGTTTCTTCTCGCCTTGCAAGATTCGTTTACTGCCCTTTCCTCCTCTGCCATGGCTGCTTACTGAAGCTGTATTTGAGCTAATATGAGACTAAAATGACTAGAAGGTAAAACTAAGCTAAAATTGAATTTAAGTCATTTATTTAACATGTATTCTCCTTTTAGCTCTGTTTTGGTCTCCACCAACTCCTGAGAAAAGTACCTGGCTTTTTAGCTGCTAAATGCTGCACTATGTTCAGCAGCTAGTCTCTAAAGCCCCTTTCAGACATGCAGCCCTTTACGTTAAAGGCAGAATGAATAGGATTTGTCGGTTGCGGTTTATCAACACTACATTCAAAGTTGGCCCCTCCTCCCTGGCTCAACGACACCAGAAGCTAACCGCCAACACCTACCTGTCACTCTTCATCCCCATCCTCTCCTTCAGTGCTTGCCAGCGGGTGAAAGCCAACCCCAGATTCCAATGCCTTGGAATGACCTTTGTTCGCTCTGTTTTTTTCTCTCGCTATATTTGTGTTTTTTTGGTGCTGTATCCGCCATTTTCGTGGCTTCCTCTTGAATGCGTGCTTACAATCTGGTACCTGGTATCTACGTTTTTATCCCTCACACCTGAGAGGTTATTGGCTGGGGGAGGTTGACGCCCAGAAACATTCAGAAAACAGCAAAGTAAGAAAATATGGGCTCAGGGGAGGTTCTCTGCAGATACAGACAGCGCCACACACTTCTAGTGCGTCATAAGTGATGATTGAAGAAAAAAGGTACAACAATTCCTAATTAATGCAACAATGTCATAATGTTACCTAAGATATGTGCACTCAAATTAGAAATCAACTTGTCATTAATTCAATAACTAGTCTGCGCTGTAAGAAAACTTAGAATGTGTTTGTCGGTTGATTAACTGTGCTACAACAAAGACAAGTACTAACACTGTTTGTTGTTGGCCAGTGATGCGACCGTCACAGTGTGTGTGTTTGTGTGTGTGCAGTGGGACATTTTGTCAATATGAAGGTCCATCTGTCAAGAGAGGGGAATGTCCTCTTATCCACATGAGTGTTAGGGGCATTCACAGTTAACTTTCCACTGGTCAGTCCCCTTGGAGCGTATTCAACAGTGTCAAGTCTCTGCAGATGTAAACACCAATTTCTTTGTGTGTGTATGCAGAGCAAGGACTTCTGGGAAACTGCAGCTGGGAGCGAATTACAGTTGAGCCATTGAGACATTACTCAGAAGAATAAAAGAGCACTGATTATCACTGTCTGAGTTTGCTCCGCACTACATGAAAGCTACATGACAAATGCCTAGGACTGGCTGAAATGGAGATTTACTGTTGTTTAGAAACCGAATAAAGCCTTGTTGCAAGACAAGCTCCCCAAGTTTTGTTTATATAGCCTAAAATCATGAATCACAAATTTTGCCTCAAAGGGGTTTAACTATCTGTACAGCATACGACACCCTCTATCCTTAGACCATCAGTTCATAAGGCAAAACATATGGCCCGTTTTTGAGTGAAATAAAGTAATATGGTCAAAATACTGTATCTGAGTTTAATAATGATGTCAACTTGGAAAAGTTAAATTACATTTCATAAAAAGAACACAATATACCTCTAATTACAAAATGTTATGACAATAACATCAGGCTAGATGACTAAATAGGACAGACTACATATACAGACAAGAGGCAGGATATCATTCACACAGAGGGAGAGACTAGACTTGAAGTTGAGTCTCCTGGAGGACAAAGATCCAGAAGCGAGGCGTCGACATAGAGACAGAAAGAGAAAGAGAGAGAAAGACAGGTAGACACACAGCTTGGGCGCTCATGGCTGTTGGACAATAAACAAAAAGAAGGTTAGAGAGTGATTTTCATTAAGTTTACAACATTCTCGTTGGCAGGACAGACATGGACTTTAATACAAAGGCCTCAAGCTTAATAGCTACATCGAGACTGAGACCAACCCACCAGAAAGACACTGGTGGAATGTAATTAAGTAAATGTACTCAATACTGTACTTAAGTACAATTTTAAAGGTAGGAGTATGCCACTTTATACTTCTATTCCATTACATTTCAGAGGCAAATATTGTACTTTTTACTCCACTACATTTATCTGACAGATATAGCTACTAATTACTTTTCAGATTAAGATTTTACACAACAATGTAAATACAGTGGATCGTTAAAGAGTAAGCCAGTAGATCCCAACTCTTTTGGCTTGTGACCTCTTACAAAAGAACAGTCTCTGGTTGGGGCTGAGGAAAGTCCAAAAAGAAGATTTATCTGGATCTAGATTATCTGACCCCTGGGTTGGGAGCCACTGGACTACACTGAGTACATTTTGCTGATAATACTTCTGTACTTTTACAGTAGTACAGTTTTACTGTACTTTATAGCTTCTTCCTCTTTGGACACCGCAGGTTTCCATTCCCTCAACTGTCAGGACCCTCAAAACGGTTTGCAATTGCTCAGTAGTGCAAATTTCCATTTCAAATCATCAGAGTTGAACTCCACACAGAAACGCTGCATGACTTTACGTCCCTGAGCAAATCCACTGATTGGGAAAATTCCAATAAAATTAAACAAATTTTGGTCCCAAATTTCATAAATGGTTGTGTGACCAAGCCCTAGAATGTTAGCAATTAGCATTAGCAGAATTTGTTGGTTTCTTTAAACACACACAATTTTAGTTCTGGTTACACACTGTTGTGATACCATACTTCAGTATGTCAGTATGTACACAGTATGTATATATAAATATCAGTGACTTTTACATATGTTAATTTGGTTTGTTTTGCATCTCTGACAAGCTCATAGCACCTTCATCTAAATTTAAATCATTTGTTTAAACATCACAACACATTATTAGGGCTTACAAAGCATTTATTACCTGAGCATGGAAGTACACTCTTGAGCTCGTCTTTACCTAGCTTGTTAGTGCCGTGGTTCCCAACCTGGGGGTCCCACCATGCGTTTCAAGATAAATCTGAGGGGTCACGTGACTATTAACAGGATAGGAAAGCAGAGGAAAAAAACATATTTCTGCCATAAAAAATTATGTTCATTTTCCCGCTAATTTTAGGTGTTTCAGGCCTTTTAAAAAGTATTCAAACAAAACAATGGTTGAACTGGTCAAAGCTAGTTGACAAAACAGTGAGAACTACCATCATAGCATGCTGCAAAACATTTGACTGATACACATTTCTGTGTCATTGACTGGGTGATTGATAAATGTTTCCTGAAACCAAGACTCTAAACTTGGAATGATCCATATTTCTTATGTTTCAATGTCATGTCCCACAGATTAATGTATCTTTCCACTGGGAGTGGTGTGCTAGCTCTTACAGGGATGTTTATTCAGTCATGCACAAGTTATGGAAAACTAAGCAAATTTCTGGTTCAGATAAAGGTCACAGTTTAGAGGGAACTCTGAAAGGAATTCCGAAATGCAAAACACCTCATACACCCAGAAAATAGCTCACTTACATAATCATTTGTTCCTCCACTCCAGATGACCTGACTGAACCTTGACTCAGCTCTCCCCTGGAATACAACTTAACTGCGGAGTCCTAACAGAGATCAGGGCTTGTCCAGCAAACATTACTAGACACACACTAGTATTCCAAATTTAGTTTGATATAAATGAACACTTATATAGGTGGAATTAAATTGATTTAAATACATAGCTAAGACATTATTAATGTTGCAAATGGCTAGAACTACTGGAAATGACTAATTTATATATTTATCACATTAAACTGCAAAGCCTCATTTTCAACAGCCCTTACCTTAGTGTCTTAATGATAAACTCTTTTACCTCATCCTTGATTAATCATATTTAAATGCTAATTGGTTATTAGAGATTGTGCTTGGGTTAGCAAAACTTTAGTCTGTTAGGTAAAGCAGGTAAATTGTCTTTCCTAAAGTTTTATTCTTGGTTCAAAATTGGCCAAAACAAAACAGCTTTCTCAAGACATCAGTCTAGTGTTGTTTTGCGAAATGAAGGTTTGCAAGGAAAGATGTCATACAAAGGTGTCCACCACAGTCCGGACAGGAAAAGAGGAGGAATGCCCAGACAACTGATCAAGAGGTACATCAGACTATGTGGCTCTTTACAGGTCCTCAGCTGGCTGCTTCTTTGAATGGTACATGCCAAATAACAGTGTCATCTGCAACAGTGATAAGACTCCAGAATGCTTTCCCTAGAGGCAGTTTCAAAAAGCAAGAAACACAAAGTCCAGCTGAGGCTGATGGGAATGTCGTTAGTTTTGCAGGTATTTGGTCATAAACCAAAGTATTGGACAAACTGAAATTTTGACCTGATGGTGGCACTAGATGAAAGGTCAGGGGATCAAAGTGATCATAATTAATCCTCTGTAGAACTTTGTCTGAAACAAATTTCATGACAATCCAGCCAGTAGTACCAGTAGCTGTAAAGTGATTTAAATAAAAAACAAAACTGTCAACCTCATGGTGGCCCTAAAGGAAAGGTCAGAGGATCACCAAACCCATTAGTATTTATCCTCTATGTACCATAAATGTCTGTACAACATTTCATGACAATCCATCCAACCATGAACCCTATTGAGCTCTCACGGGAAGAGCTTCACCATAAGGTCAGAGAAAAATGCCAGCATGTCAGCATGCTCACAATGACAATGCTAACATGCTAACATGTTTAGCAGGTATAATGTTTACAATGTTCACCATCTTAGTTTAGAGTGTTAGCATGGTAACATTTGACAATTAGCACTAAACTACAGCTGAGGCTGATGGGAATGTCATTAGTTATGCAGGTATTTGGTCATAAACCAAAGTCTTGGACACTGACATTTTGACCTGGCTCTAGATGAAAACTCAGGGTATTACAAATGTAATTAATCCTGAAGAGAATATGAATGTCTGTATCAAATCCAATAGCTGTCGAGACAATTCATTCAAAACCATAAATGTGAACCTCGTGGCGCTAGGAAATGTCAGGGGATAATGAAAGTCAATCAGATTCATCCTCTAGGGACCATGCAAGTCTCTACAAAATCTTGTGCCAATCCAAGTAGACGTTGAGATATTTCACTAAAAAAACAAAATGTCAACCTCATGGTGGCACTAATTTAAAAGTCAGGGGATCACCAGTAACTGGGATTAATTCTCTGGGGACCATAGATGTCTGTACAAAATTTCAGCCGGACTGGCAGAATGACATGCAACACCTTGATGAAAACAAAGGAAATAACGTGTTGGCTTTTATTAGAAACAACAGATGGTAGTGAAATGGAACATTTCACAACACTGTACCATGTTGATGCAATGCTGTGAGTAAAGGGTTGGTACTGAATTCAGTACAACGGACAATGGACTTCTTCAGCAAATACCATGGATCACTTGTCTACAAGAGATTTAAGCCCTGAGTGATATATTTTTTTTCTTTTTAGTATATCTATTCCACATTCTTTATGCTGAACAATGCAGCAGAGAAAACCCAGGCAACTTACCTCCTCTTTATCAAAATAGTTTATTTAGAAGGCTTTTGTCACAAAAGCAAGACTTATCTTGTCTCTAAATGTCCCCGTTCCACCTCTCATACTAAACTCCAACTAAAATGTAACACAAATAATACATCGGTTTATCACTTGAGAAGAGCTAAGAAAACAAAATGCTGTAGATTTAAAAAAAAGCAATACTTCACATCACGTCTATAATCATATGCTTGAAAGAATCTGGTGACTTGCTAGTATTGTACAAGGTGTCAGTGAACACTGCCCTAAAACACGGAACGCATACGAGTCATTGGTTAAAGATGGGCCTGCTTTGAATGAAGCATGGGCTTGTGATCGCTTACAAGGGCCAAATACAGATGCTCAATAATTTGTAGATTTATACAAAGAAGCGCTGTGAAGCCCTGTATACTGTCAGTACCTTGTAGAGCTGACCCAACAGTCAAACCACTCCACACAGAGGGAAAAAAGAAAAAATGTGAGAGAACAAGACGATAAAAGGGGGCAGAGAAAAACAGACAGATGTAGGAGATCCAATGTGTATAAATCTGTTATTCATCGCACCACATGAGGAAGATGCTTCCTTTTCACTGAAGAAACAGAATGAGCAGCAAATGATTAAGTGCACCTTACTACCTTTCTGTTTCTGTACTGTAAAGTCTACACAAAGTACAACTCCATTCCTGAGACGTCCCTCCCTCACCAAATGCCCAAATGTTTCCTCCTGTTTCTCAATGATGAGGTAAACTGCAGCCGAGACATTCAAAGACTTTGAAGGGGAGCTAAAGTCGGGCATGTGGGAGTGAACAACACTCTAGAATGGAGCAAAGCCAAACCTCTCTCAGGGCAAACAAACAGAAGATGGTTATTGTGGCGGCCACTTCTTGTTCACTTACACAATAGCCTTTATACATGAACCAAACAACATTTTTACATGTCCATTGAAGGCAGGGGGAAAACACTCCATTCCATGACCCTCACTGTTGCCCCGGCTCACGAGGCCGCACAGGCAGGCAGGCAGACAGACTGGCAGGCAGGCGAACAGGCAAGGAGCAGGCTTCCGTTTATTTGGCGGGGATCTTTGCTCGTTTCCGGGCGATGGCGTCCTCCACGGCCTTCAGCTGTTTCAGCAGCTCCTCACGGCGGGAGAGTGTGTTGCTGGGTTTGTTGGAGCCCAAGCCTGAGCCTGAGCTGGAGCCTGAACCAGCGGCTGAAGGGAAGCCCGGGGCTGCCGGCGTCCCCGATGGTGCCGCTGGGCCTTTCCCAGATGACTTGGGGGGTGACAGAGGACGTTTTCTGAGGAAGAGGAGCAAGAGTTACATTCAGAGGGTCACATTTTTACTCGTCACACTATCTGCTTGTATGAACTGACATGAGAACACAGCAACAATAAAAAGAAGCTGTTGTAATCATCAAAACGTGTGTGCAAAAGTGTGGGCCATTATCACATTGTCTTCTCACACCAATTACTGTATTAACTGTATTCAGTATTTACATAATTTATTATTGATACTGGTTATATATATTTCTTAGTGTCAACAAATCCCACTGATTGATTGATCCTACTAAGTAAGTGTTGTCTGTGATACACAAAGCCTGATATGTCTTCTTCCTCTTTGCCATAGAGCTCTGATGTTGTCCAAAAACTATTAAAAACACATCAATGAGCCACACTGGGTGACGTTCCTTCATTACCATGAACACACACACTGGAGTGTATTTTGACTCAATCCCACATACACCGTCCTGCTGCTGGAAATATTCACTTGAGCACAAAATGTGTAATGCACTGCTGAAAATAGTCTCCAACAGCTGAACTATTTCCTCCTTCAAACTAAGCCTAGTTGTAGCATAAATGTTACCTACATAGAGATGTTACTAAATGTTTACACCCAGTAATTGCCCAGTGGAACTGTTGCGTAACTAACTGAACTAGCTGGCTTAACTGGCAAAACTAAGCCTGCTTATTTATGACGTGATTAGGATGAAGAGTAAAAGAAGTAATATGGAATGTGGATGACACATCTGATCTGACACTTGATGAAAATGCTGTTTAATAAAGTAAAATGGGAAGATATAAAATTTCACAAGAACTCAATGTACCTCAAATTACAAAATGTCAGACTAAATGACTAATTGCGTCTAAATGCGATATTTCCCACCCATTCTTAACTGAATGAATAGTAGTAACTCTGAAACACAGATTTTTTCATGTATGCATATATAATTAAAACAAAGTCATACCTACATGGAAAAGACACACACTCAAGTGCAAAACTGCTTCATAGTATGGCCAAAAAATAAAATCACCCCTTCACTTTTTTCACATTGTTATGTTGCAGCCTTATGCTAAGATTGTTTAAATTCATTTTTTCTCTCATCAATCTACACTCAACACCCCATAATGACAAAGCAAAAACAGGATTTTAGACATTTTTGCAAATGTATTAAAAAGAATAAACTGAAATATCACATTGACATAAGTATTCAGACCCTTTGCTATGACACTTGAAATTTAGCTCAGGTGCATCCCATTTCTCTTGATCATCTTTGAGATGTTTCTACACCGTGACTGGAGTCCACCTGTTGATTGACTGGACATGACGTGGAAAGGCACACACCTGTCTGTAAAAGGTCTCATAGCTGATAATACATATCAGAGCAAAAACCAAGCCATGAGGTCGAAGGTATTGCTTGCAGAGCTCAGAGACAGAACAGATAGGGGAAGACTACAAAAAAAAAATCTGCTGCATTGAAGGTTCCCAAGGGCACAGTGTTCTCCATAATTCTTAAATGGAAGAAGTTTGGAACAGCACTCTTCCTAGAGCTGGCCAGCTGGGATCCTGTGTGGAGGTGGGAGAAACATCCAGAAGGTCAACCATCACTGCAACACTCCACTGATCTGGGTTTATGGCAGAATGGTCAGACAGAGGCCTCTCCTCAGTGAAAGACGCATGAAAGCCCACCTGGAGTTTGCAAAAAAACACCTAAAGGACTCTCAGATTGTGAGAAACAAGGTTCTCTGGTCTGATGACACCAAGATGGAACTGTTTGGCCTCAATTCTAAGCCTCATGTCTGGAGGAAACCAGGCACCACTCATCGCTTGCACAATACCATCCCAATGGTGAAGCATGGTGGTGGAAGCATCATGCTGTGAGGGTGTTTTTCAGTGGTAGGGACTGGGGGACTGGTTAGGGTTGAGGGAAAGCTGAACGTAGCAAAGAGATACAGAGATATCCTTAATAAAACCTGGTCCAGAGTGCTCAGGACCTCAGACTGGGCCAAAGGTTCACCTTCCAACAGGACAATGACCCACTCCACACAGGAGTGGCTTAGGTACAACTCTGTGAATGTCCTTGAGTTGCCCAGCCAGGGCCCAGACTGGAACGCAACTGAACATCTCTGGAGTGACCTGAAAATGGCTGTCCACCAACGGTCCCCATCCCACCTCACAGAGCTTGAAAAGGATCTGAACAGAAGACTGGCAGAAAATCCACAAATCCAGGTGTGCAAAGCTTGTCTCGTCATACCCAAAAAGACTCGAGACCCAAAGGTGCTTCAGTTTTCTTTTTAATAAATTTGCATAAAATTCTAAAATCCTGTCTTCACTTTGTCATTATGGGGTTTTGAGTGTAGCTTGATGAGGGAAAAATGTATATGATCATTTTAGCATTAGGTTGCAACATAATAAAATGTGAAAAAAAGTGAAGGGGTCTGAATACTAGATACTAGATTATGAGAAATGCTGATGAAAATATTAAAATGTTAAAACAGAATGAAATAAATAGTAATAATCATCAATAAAATGTTGAAAAATACAGAAATACAATAAAATAAATAATAATGATGATAGTAAAATAAAATAAGAATAAATAATAAAACCATAGAACTATAAAACACTACATAAAAGCCAGACTAAATAGATGGGTTTTTAGTTTAAAAAGCGCAATATTTTCAGCTCCTCTCAGATCCTCTGGAAGGCTGTTCCAGCGGCTCGGAACGTAACAACTGAAAGCAGCACCACCAAATGTTTTAGTTCTGCTTTGTGGAACCGCTTAAAGAGAAGAACCGGTGGATCTGAGGGACCTTCCCAGTTCATAAACCACAAGCATTTCTGAGAGGTAGTCTGGTGCAAAGGTCATGTAGTGCCTTATAAAGTAATAAAATAATTTTAAAATCAATACAAAAACTAACAGGTAACCAGTGTAAAGACTTTAAAATAGGTGTAATATGTGCTCTCCTTTTGGTCGTAGTCAGCACTGATGCAGCAGATTTTAGAATTAATTGTAGCTGTTAGACCAGAAAGGAGAGCATTACAATAGTCTAACCTGCTGGTTATGAAAGTGTGCATCAGTCTCTCTGTGTTGCTCAGAGAGAAATGGAATCTGTTTTCAGCTAAGCCATATTATAAAGCACCTATTTCATGCTGGGGTATTTGTGCGAGAGCCAGTGAATATTATAAGTTAGAGATGGTGAAATATTTGTGTGCTTCCACTTCTGTGGCATGTTCCTCATTTTGGCCAAACACTGATGACTTTAGAATTTCCGCACTTCCAGCTGAACAAACTTTTTAATTATCATTTTTTTTTACTACTGTTGTTGTATGATTAAGTGTTAAAGGATAAATATCACAGTCCTTCAGCAATAACATGCTGGAGGTGGTACCAACCTGTCTCCCTGGGGGGGCATGGGTCGGGGCCCTTGGCCTCTGGGCCGATCCATTCGAGGGGAGAGCGGGGGTCGGCCAGGTATTCTCTTATCACGTCCTAAAAAACACAATTTTCCGAGTTACTGAGGCTGCTAGGACTGAATGGTTTGGAAATGTGGCCTTTGGCTAAGAGTTAGTTCATTAAACATACTACACACTACATAGTTGTTAAAGTGTAACACTGTATAGTCTCTTTTAACAGCTGTTTCCATGAAATGTCTCAACTTCCACACTGGGTGAGGTAAATTAGGATGTGGGCTTGTGTCTTTGTAATATAAATGTAATGGACAGAAAGAACATTGCTAACCACAACAACCCTGTGCTTACAAAACAGAAATGGAACAAGTAATCAAACCATGGAGACCTCTGTGATGTATTTGGTTGAGTCATATGTGCAGCTCCCTATAGTATTTTACTGGCAAGTACAGCTGAAACAATTAGTCAATTATTCAATCAACTGAAAACTAATCAACAACTTTGAAAAAATGCCCAAAATACACCAGTTCTTGTATGAATCTGGTTGCTGGTTTTCTTTGTTTTTGAAGTAGTATATTGAATATCTTTGGGTTTTGGATGTTTGGTTGGACAAAACAACAACAAGCAATTTCATTATTTCAGCTTTGCCTCCCTGTTTAAACTAGACATTTTATAGATTCAACGATTTAAAAATAATCTGCAAATATTGAATTAATCATACTGGCTAACTAACATTATATATATATATAATTTTGTTTTGACTGATGTTTTATTATAATATAAATATAACATTTGGAGGAGATGCATATACAATTAAACTTGTTGTAACTTACATTCTTTTCATTTCCATTCTGAACATTGTTGTTATTAAATAATTCTTTGCTGGTAATAATAATTTTATACATAAACATCAGCAGCACATATCAAACACCACACCACTAATGCCACCAATGAATTAACAATACAATAACTGTAGTATTAGCCAAATTTACTTTGCGTCTTATACCTGAGAAGTAAAAAAAAACACTAGAAATAACAATACAAATAAAAAGAAAAATAAATACAATTAAATAAATAGAAGTACAAATAGAAAAAAAAGAGGTGACTAAAGTTCTGGCAGTACTGGCTAACTAATATTAGCTAGTGATACCCTGAATAAGTGCTACCTTGAATATGTCATCAAATGGCATATGTCATATGGCTCTTAAGCTGCTAAATGCTTCACTATGTGCACTGACAGATACAGTATCATCAGCATAACTTTGATTACACACACTGGTTTTGAATAATAAGAGCTAGGGAATGCAAAGATTAAATAACACAAGACTCAGAATTGACTCTTATGGGAGGACCACATTATGTCAACTATGCCGTCAGAGGAAAAACTGTGACAGGAAACAATGTTGACCATTCAGGTGGGAGAAAAAACTGGACTGTAAAAGCATTTCCAACAGTAATAATGGACACGGTGTTGGCTTTTTAAGAGTTCAATCTGAAATCACTAACTTCCCTGATAAGAACTGTTACAGATTGAAGTCCATATAGTATATTATTAAGGACTAGATTATCTTTGAGTTATTTACAGATAATGTTTTCATTAAATGTTCTAATAATGAGGGCTGAAGAATGACCTATAATTTTTCTTAATAGCATGGTTAACACTGAGCAACAGCTTAATATTAATATAAAAGAATTGGGAAAAATACCGGACAGCAAAGAAATGTTCAGTTAACCAACTGACAAGCAGATCAATAAGGGCAACAACTTCAACAAAGACTGTCATGGGTGGACAAAGGAAGAAGCTAGTGGGTCTAATCTAATCTAAAAATGATCTACTAATTGTTCAGTGTATAAAAAGTAAAAGAAATAAATGAATATAAAATATATTAAGTATCCAATTTATAGTGCAAACTGACAAGCCCTTACACATACAGGAGCTGAAACCAGCTAATGTTTAGCATATTTAATTGATAAAATAATAAAATGATTGAGCAACCTTGCCAAGTAATTTTCTGTCACCCATCTCACTGATTAATCAAATAATCATTTCAGCACAAATTTTGGCATCACAACATACAAAATCATAATCAATCAGAGATTGCAACATCATGAATTGATGTTACCAAAATGTGTGTTTATAAAGGTCTCTTGGTCCAGAATATACAACTAATACTACTAACAATACTGATAAAACATGTCCATGTGTACTTGTGTGGAATCTGACCAAAATGTCACATCAGAATAAATTAGGGTGAAAGGGTTCCCATAGATTCAATTCAATTCAATTCAGTTTTATTTATATAGCGCCATATCATAACAAAGTTATCTCAGGGCACTTTTTCGAGTAGAGCAAGTCTAGACCGACTCTTTATATTTACAGAGACCCAACAATTCCCACCATGAGCAAGCACTATGCGACAGTGGCAAGGAAAAACTCCCTTTTAACAGGTTTTAATAGATATTGTATGCTGAATGCTGGATGTGTGAGAGTGAACAAGTGTGTATGCTGTTAGTTTCTCACCTCTGTCTGGAGACATGGTCATTCTCTTGCTGGGGGGGGAACCTGGCCTGTCTTTGTCTGAAGGCAGGTACCTCTTCCTGTTGCCCTTATCTCCCTGCTGCTGGAAAATGACAGGACATATGGCAATGAAAATAAAGAGGGAAATTTAAGGAATTTAATGCAAGTAACAAGGTCAAGTCGAGTCCAATTGATTTATTCCACATCTAAGTGGAAAAAAAGATCACCCGGTCAATTACAATTTCAACTTCAAGTAATTTGTAGGTAGATTGACCCAGTGCTCTTCACAGGAAATATGTCTGTACATTGTTTTACGCATGTATGGAACTAAATTGGCTGAGCGGAGGGAAATTTTAGTGATGGAAACCCCTACTTCATCATCAAGTTAACAAGGAGCGTTTAAAAGAATAGTTCGACATTTTGGGAAATACGCAAATTCGCTTTATTGCAGAGAGAGAGATGAGAGGAGCAATATCACTCTCATGATTTTATGCTAAAGACGAAGCTAGAGGCATGATTCAATTAGCTTAGCTTAGCATAAAGACTGGGAACAGGGGGAAATAGCTAGCCTGGCTCTGACCAAAGGTAACAAAATCTACCAACCAGGACCTCTAAAGCTCACTGATGTTATATCTTGTTTGTTCAATCCATACAAAAACGAAAGTGTAAAACAAATCTAATCAAAACAAACAATCAGTTGTTGTTTTACGTGGGGTGGAGGGTGGGTTATGTGCTGGACTATTTCTTGGCTGGGAGCAGTGACTTCCTGAAGTGGACTCCCCAGTGAACTCTCTGCAAAATGTCAAACTATGACCTTTAAGAAAGTTAAATTTTAGACTGGACATTAACCATTAAACATTCCATCCAGTGTACAACTATGCAAGCTCACCTTACTCGTAAATACATTTGTCAGCAAAATGGCATAATGTTTTGATTTTCCAGTTATTGCAAACTGCAGTGGATTCCTAATGGCCTTATTACTGACAGACAAATTCATCTAGGATATCTCATATCCTTGGCACATGAAACCAAAAACCATCTGCAAGACTTGATACTAGTGGTAAGAGAGAAAATGTGTTTTTTTTTTGTGATTTGAGTGAACAGACCCTTTAAAAATGGAAAGAGGCGCAATAGTAACCTTGTTGAGGAGGGTGAGTTTGATATCTTTGTGGGAACCTGAACCTCCGTAGCTTCCTGGGGGGCCCATGGCGCCAGGTGGGGGATGCACAGGGTGGCCACCCCTGCTACCAGGTCCTGATCTGGGAAAGGGGTTGCCTCCTCTAGGTGGGGCACCAGATGGGTCGATCTTCCTGCGGTCCTCCCTGAAGGGTTCTTCTTTCTTTGATGGTCTCTCTGTGATGAGGACAGCAAAACACAGGAACTGATAAACCATGCAATGCTAATCATTAGTTCTATATTTCCCATTTAGAGGAAAATCAATAAAATATTCTAAATTCTTTATTTCTAAAGTCTAGACATTTTAATAAGTAAATATGTGTAAGGATAAATATAGAAATATCTGTCTTAAACACACAACTGTGGAACTTATTTTATTCAGTACAGTTTTATATATACTGTATATATACACATCTCCAAATCATAACAAAAGTTATCTCAGGGATCTTTTCATATAGAGCAGGTCTAGACTGTACTCTTTATATTATTTACAGAGACCCAACAATTCCCACCATGAGCAGCACTAGGCGACAGCGGCAAGGAAAAACTCCCTTTTAACAGGCAGAAACCTCGAGCAGATCCAGAACCAGAACCAGGCTCTGGGTAGGCGGTCATCTGCCTCGACCGGTTGGGTTGAGAGAGAAAGAGAGGCTTATGATATGAAGCTTTAATTTTAAAGAATAAGTGTAAAATCTCAACTTTTATCGCCTCTGCAACAGTTATGTAATTTCACCAACCTGTTGCTCTTCTCTAACACTTTTCATTTGCTAATTGTTTCCAGCTGCTTCTACTTGTCTGTATTTAATTGACAGTAGTTCAACAGCAATCATAAAAAATACTGCAAGGAAAAGTCACTGGAATTAATTGGTGAATGAAACCAGTATTTGCGTTAAAAAGAGCAGCAGAGTGGTGAGTATGACATGACTTTGTTGTTGTATTGATTGAGTTTGTTATGGAAATGTACATTACGCTGAATTTACCATTAGAGCCAATGAGGTACAGGTAATTCCATCCCCATCAATATTTTTTTTACCTGGCCTTTATTTGGTCCTGGTAGCTATTTATTTGAATCTTGACCATTATTACTGTATACTGGCTTATTTGAGAATTTATGATTTGTATGTTATGCTGTTGTGTATCCGCCTGCCTATGTGTCCTGTGTGCCTGCTGGGGACTTTGTTGACGACACTAACCCCTGTTCTTGTCTCTGCCATGTGGAGGCCGGTCCCGCGTAGCCCCTCGGTCCTTGCGGGGTTGATTTGGTGTGGGAGAGCGGGAGCTGGCAGAGGACACCGGGCTGGCCAGGTCAGCATACATGTCATCTGAGTCTGCGCTACGCACCGAGCTGCTGCTAGATGACGCTGATGACACAGATGAAACGCTGCTCACACTCAGCGATCTGTGGCAAGAGAAAACAGGTCGACCATGAGCTGCTGATTGGCTGTCACACACCGTCAACACTGTTCTGATGAGTGCTGTCATCGCCGTTGTGAACGAACACAACATGCACATGTGTCTGCACACACACACACACACACACACACACACACACACACACACACACACAATCATACCTGGATTTCCTGGAGGGTTTCCCAACAGAGACAGCACATGAAAGCAAGAGAGAAGAACACAGAATGAATCCACATTAGGCTGTGTAATCAGAATGACCCATTATCTGTTCATTTAAAATACTTTCATATTTTTGATTTTTATCTTGACTTACACAGTGACTGAAGATGAATAAGTTAGAATTCTGATAGCACCAAAACCTAAAAGCAGCCAATTGTAATTGCCATCACTATGAAGGTCACAATACCCTTACATTGTTCCTGTAACATCATAACTAAGGTCTCTGCAAAAGGTTTTAAAGACCTTTCAGATGCTACATGGAATGACATGAGTCTGAACTCTTGAGATTATTATCTGCATGTCTGTGTTGACTCAGTTTAAGTTACATTGTGTGCAAACATGCTTTATGTCCAATCTGTGTAGAACAAGTTTGTATGTAAGAGCTGCCTGTATGCAGAAATCTTTTAATCAAACATGCATGTGTACAACTGTACGCAATAAACAATTATGAGCCCCACCTGTTCTGCATCCATTTGCTTGTTAATAAATAAGGTCTTTATATAATGGGATCATAAATGCCCCCCAAAATGCAATATGTGTTCAACAACATCTCTTTAAAAGGAAGTTTTTGGCAAACTGCAGTTCTGATGACAATGAGGGTCTTCACATGGGCAAGTACCTGGATTTTCTGGATCCTGAGCGCGAGAGCGAGTTGGAGGAGGATCTTGATCTGGAGCTAGAACCAGAATAACTGCTACCACTTGCACTAACGCTCCCACTTACAGTTCGCCTGGAAGAGACAGACACAGAACTGAAAACACAGCAGGTTTTTTTTTTATGAAAATCAAAACCAAAGTGTACTACCCAGGGCTCTACAGTGCGAGTACTTTACTCGCATTTGCGCCTAAAATTAGGTATGTGCGAACTGGAAAAATAATTTAGGAGCACAGCGTGCGAGTAAAGTTGACAACCAACCGTAACATCCCCCGCCGCCCGCTGCTAATCGTTCAAAACATAGTTGAACTGGCCATCGGGAGCACCGGGAGAAATCCCAGTGAGCCGGTCGCTCTGTGGGCCGCTCAAGCAGCCCATTATACAAAAACAAGAGCTGGAGTGATGCGTCATCTGCCCGTAAAACAGAAGACAACAGGGATAAGATAAGCACGGTTTGGGTTTGGCTGGCTATTAGCTATCTCGGGTGCCTTTTGTTGAAACAAGTTAAACTTTTCATAAAGTCGATGAACTCGTCAGTGTCACTTTTCGTGAACCAACCAATCACAGCCTGGATGGGGTGGAACATTAAAAAAAGGTTGACGTGCTACAACAAATGTTCTGATTATTGAAAAGTTAGTACATAGCATTACTTAGCGCAATGTAGACCTTTTTCTGCACAAGGATTTAATGAAGAACAAAACCTCCAAAAATGATAAATGTTGGTTGTGTATTTATTAAACTGCTGTATTGTCCAACTGGAAATAATATTATACTATTGGTAGGTTATAGGCCTATAGTATACTATTTTATGAAATTACAATGAATATACTATATTTTTATTTTTATTTAATGTTATAATATTATACTAATACACAAATTTATACTAGGTACTCATCCAGGTTGTGGATAATGCTTCTGCAGTGGACAGATGTAGATTTAGCCAGTGTCAATGTGCCAATATGTGCTCCCTCTAGCCAGCCTCCTCCTAAGAGCACACATCCCCCTTGTTTAATTTGACATCTATTTTACTAAAGTTATTGTTATAGATATTGTTCAGTAACCTTGTTTACATAAAGTGTGGTGTATGGTGTATCCGTCCCTGGTTCAAAAACTACAAGTCCCACATTCCACAAGCCACAATGTGCCAATCACAGCAGAGATTTCTGTGATGAGTGTTTCACTCTTTTGCTAGACACTAGGGTCTTCCACTTCCATAGTCCTTCACTGGTTTTCACATGATAAGTGCACACAAGGAGACGGAACATGCACAAACGCATGTACGCACACGCAGTATAAATATGGATGTAATACATTGTTTGTTAATAAACTCAGTGTTACTTGAACATTTATCACTGATCTCCTAAATTTCTTTGTGTGCTCCTAAGTTTTTTCATTCAGGAGCACATGTACTCCTTGGGAAAAAAGTTAGCGTAGAGCCCTGCTACCCAGCTCCCTGTTCAGCAATTATCACACGTCAGCACATCTTTAAAAGATATAAAGAAAAATAAGAGTAGTAGTAAATGATAATGAATCTGGCTCTGAGTTATTAAATCATACGGTTTATAAACCGTTCTTAACTTTCTAACTTAAATACCCATTGCTAACTCTTCTGTAGTCCTGGGAAGACGTGCTACATCCGTGACACTTGGTATCAGCTGCTTCTTTTCCCCTGCCTGCAATGACAAACTCAAGGGTGTAACAGCACTAGGTTCATGCCAGACCCCCAGTTCCACCCCAGCCCCGACCAATTAGTAGGAGTCACTAAGGTAGTTTAAAGGATTAGAAAAATAGCTTCCCATGGTCCCATGGGTGAACACAACTTAGACTAACTGCACAACACAGCTTTAACAATAGCGCAACACTAGTGTCCTTTCTAAGCCAACTACATGATTTAGGGTAGGCAAAATAACACATAACTGTTTTGCTAAATCCGATAAAAGTCAAACTTGGAACAATGATCAAACAGCAAAACAATCCAAAACCTACATCCGTCTTGTACAGCAAAAAAACATTTCCTTGCTCTACAGAAGGTGTTTTCAAAGTCTGATACTGTGGCATTCTGCACAGACAAAATTTAGACAATGGTGTCACTCCTATTATCATTCTTTGTCTTACTTCAAGTTTTGGAACTACAGCTCCAATTATGCTTTGGGTTATGTAAACAGAAAGTATAACATTGCCATAGAGTTGGTTAGCTAGCTGTTTAGATTTTGTCAAATTGACACCATTAAATTAATTAATAGCTATTATTATTATTAGCTATTAGAAGTTCCTGTTTGCAATGCACCCATGAATGTACAAAGAACTATCACTGGAGTACTTCCGATACTGATGAAAACTTGATGAAAAATGTGATGATTCTCAAGCAAGTTCTGGAGTTATAAGGAGAGTCTTTTTCTTTGATTTCCAAGCAGATTTATGGACGTTTATTCGCAATGGACATCAAATGATATTCTTGGGAAGTGTTGTGTCAGTTGACGCCCATAACACACACCGGGCGCATCTGACCAATATCTGCAGACACACCCAACAGCTTGAGCAAGATGCTAACGGCAGTCTGAAGACACATTTTAATATCAAGAGAGATATCTCTCTTTCAGCCAAGATCAAGATCAAATGCTGCACTTTCTCTCTCAGTGCCACACAGACTACACTAACACCCTGGTAGACCAGCAGTCTAAAAACACATTCACAACAAAAACCAACAGATTTTACCGCTATCAGATGACAAAAAGCAAAAATGCTCTCCAAAACTTCATCAGTGTTAAATCCATCAGTAACAAATTCTCCAAAACTTCACCAACAACAGTCCATAAAGAGCACAATCTCCAAATTTTCATCAGATAGCTGAAAAAACAGTTCTACCTAAAGCAATTTACTACAGAAATATAATTAAAAAGTCTGCAACAACCTGCGGACTGACAGAGTTTAAACTCCAAAACCTTATCAGTGTGAAATGCACAGGCTAGCAAAATCTCCTAAACTTGACGAAGAACAGGATAGCTTCAAAGCAGAGTTTTTGTACTGAGTTACCTCAACAGTTGAGGATGAACTGAGATGTAATAACACATTGTTATCCAGTGTGTCCCCAGTATTTTTTAAGTGCAGTGGCTTAAAAAAATGACTGAATATTCATTCATTCAAGAAGAATTTTTGTGAATAGTACTGGGAAGAATGATCTCAAAACAGTTTTATTTGTATTTGGATATGTTGTATTTTAATCTGTTACACTATTAGGACATTACTACAGACACTTAGCATTTGGGTTATTGTAAAGCCAGCTGAGGCTAGACTGACAGGCCTTTTTACAGCAGATGTCATAACAGGAAAGGCATTAACAAGCAAACGTTAACAAAGGCTCTGTTCTATTCAAGCAAGTCATGACAGTGTGACAGTGAGCAAGCATGCACAATACCAGGACCCTGGAAGTGAAGCAGTTAAATGGAATTCAGGCATCATTTTTATTATTTATACTGGTGGTTTTCTTATTGTCAAAATGTCTTTCATGAAAAATGCCTATTCAATCTTCACAGTGTGTACCTCCTGTAGCACATATAAACAGGTTTGAATATTAAAGCCCTTGCTCTTCCATTACCCACCCACACAAGCGTTTTCACTTATTTGGCTGATCAGACCTATTTTCAAGACTGTTTGAATGTACAAACTGTGCTTGACTGGCATTTTAGTTTCATTGCACTTGACATAGCAGGTGCTTCCATTTTTACTTTAAAGTATGCGGTAACTTCTTGGCACAGCTTGTATGTATGAGTGTGCAGGGCAACATCCCTTTTCCCTCTTTATGGAACTCCAAAGGAGGATCTGTTGTTGGTGTCCTGGCAACACTGCGTCCAGCAAGTATCACTAACCTATACCATATCTGTCAATCAGAGGGAAGTAGTTTATGAACAGAATAACAAACATGTGATGAAACTGGTTTTCCTAGATAGTTTCCACGTTCTGCCCACACTCACACCCACATGCACGAGATGAAAACAGTCTCACACACCCTTACTGTTCTTCCCTGCCCTTTAACTGTTCTTCCTCTCTGGCTGATGTTGCTCTGTCATACACAATGTGTACAAAACTCACAAAGTGCAGTTTTTCCTCTAGCCATCCACCCACTCCCTCGCACACATGATCTCTATGGTCTTCCCCCAAAATGCACAGCTGTGGCATAGACATGCAGTGTCACTTTATGCCACACACAAACACAAATATGCAAATGAAAATGTGTTAGGAAACACAGTTCTGCTTATTGCAAATGTATCTACTTAACAATGTCATCCACTGTCGACGTACTTCCTTGCAAATGTGAGTCCAGTAAACAGGCCACACAGACAGGCTAATATTGTCCCACCCACCTGAAACTAATGGCACAGCATCCAGACAGTTTTCCTGTGTACCTATGCTGTGCTCACACCACATTGTGAGGAATCATAACTATTTTTTCAATTCAGCGTGACAAGACACAATGAAAACACTACATTCAATTCAATTCAGTTCAGTTTTATTTATATAGCGCCATATCATAAAGTTATCTCAGGGCACTTGGCAGGGCACTACATATGTGACAGAGCCTATGGGTTGATTGCTTTCCCTTAAAACAACAAAGAGATCATCTCCACAAGTAAACTGTAGCAGTTTAAAATGAGTCCAACAATGCTGTGGCAATCCATTTCCAGTAAACTGACTGAGACCACTTTCACACTATCATCTTATATTAAAAAAACTACCTTAATCACAATTTGTGCTGATAAAAAAGCATTTTTTCAGTGATAACTTGGATACACACAAACTGTGTTTGGTGTGGGTGAATACACAGTACACACAGGTCTGCAAGGACAACATGAAAAATGCAAAATATGTTTCTAGATAGCTGGTATCCAAGTATGTCAATATTTTTGTAAAAAGTAAAATTTAAAGACCGATTCATGAATGGTCCAACAACAGTCCAGCTGCTTCCACTCTTTTCTCCAGGACTGTATTTTATATAGGTTGTATTTTGTCTAAATGGATGTTTTGACTTTGTTGTCCCATTTACACTTGGCTTTTTTTTAAATTATCTGATCTGCCCAAGGTGCATGAAGTGGCCAAGTGTAAATGCAACCAATAAGCAATGTAAATTAATCCAGATCTCCAAGCTAGAGGGTTTGGACAAAAATTTAGAAATTATGTTTGGGTCGGGTTCGGTCATGTCGGCTGGGCTAGCCTACTTGACATGGTGCTTCCTGTTCAGTGCTGGGGTCTGTTATTTACGTGACAACGCATGAACGCAACACACAGACGGTAAATATTCATGTAGCCTAGCTAAGGATGGAGGACAAACTAAATTTGTCATCAGGAAAGTTTAAAACTGCTGAAAACCATCCAGGGAAATGAACGGTATGGAGGCATTTGGATTTGCTTCAGCTTACATTAACTGCGTCGGACTTAGGTTGCGTTTGGACTTAAAAACCAGAATGCCTGTCGGGTTCGATTACTACTCTCTCGGACTCGGGTCAGGTTCGGACAGAAATATGCGTCCCGAACTGCACTCTACTCCAAGCCACATACAACATTTATTGTCTTGAGTGCAACTAGATCAGCAAGTAGCCTCTTACAGGGTCTTGTTACTGTATGGATGACAGCTGAAGTGACAAAGACTATATCCACACTATGCTGTCTAACTTTTAAAATGCTATTTGCAATTAAAAACAACGTGCATTTCAATACAGGTGGTCATCTAGACCGCGTAGCCTGTCTTGTGTTTTAGTGCTTATCTGTATAGACCTTTCTCACAGTGTTGAAATTTTGCCTTTTTGTACACAGGTTTAATTAATAACATCAATAATGGCTGCATTCCATGCAGTCCTGGTATAGTGCATGTTGACTCACTGACATTGCTTACTGAGACACTTAAAATGGAATGGAGCCATCATTCATTTTTTTTGCTTTTGCTTTCCTGCTATGACAGGGCAAATTGTCCACTGAAGGAAAGGTGTATGTATGGCTTTGGCTGTAGGTATATTGTCAAAAGTAATAACGTTTTTGATCCCATTTTGCATGCTTCTTGTTGACTTTGATGTGTTTGAAATCTGAAGATGTTTATGGTGATAGGAGGATGGTTTGCTTGGTCTTAAACATAATTCTAGTTGACTAAGTTACAGGAGAGTCAGCTGCCAACAGAAACTGCCTGTTTTCTTGTAACTGGCTTGCTACCAAATATGCGATGCATGTCAACTAAAATGTAGATAATGTCACAACTTTAGAAGGCCCCAAACAGGTGCTGTGTGTCTAGTAACTGGTCACACCGGATTGGACAGCAGTATTTTAACCAAGTAAGCCAACACTAACTTTAGACTATCGAGTTTGAATAGACTAACTGAAAGTGAACTTTTCCTTTTCCTGATTCCTGCCATAAATCAAATTTCTTTTGCGCTGAAATGTAATCCAACAGATTCCCAGTAAAATCTGACCCTCTAACAGATAACGTAAAATGCAATGTAGAGCACTAGAACAGTTATCTTTTTTTAACAGCACTTTTACTGTTGCATTAAAATGATTAAATTGAAGGTGAGACACCTACCTCCGAGGAGGACGCTGCTGCCGTTCTTTCCGCTTGTCTTCCCTTGGGTTAGGAGGTTTTCCAGATTCCCGAGGTGGCAGAGGTCTCCCTGCTCCACCACTGCCTGCCCCACCACCTGCACCTCCAGGCTCCCGGGGATTGGTGGGAGGCTTCCCTCCCTCTGGCAGGGGTTTAGAAGGCCTGCCCTGCAGCCCACCAGGTGGAGGAGGACTGGGAGCTTTCTTCATGGGAGGCTTGTCCCTGCGAGGAGGGGGCATGGCACCCGGCTTCAGGGGCATGCTTAGGGAGGGAAAAGGCACTTCTTGTTTTTTTCGAGCATGCAGACAGTGATGAGCAGGCATGTGCTAGCAACTAGTATGCCAGCAGAGCACATGCAATGCTCTAGCTAACAATTAATAAATAATAATAGTAACAATATCAGTAAACCGGTATGATGCAATGTGATGCTGGAGCTAGGGCTGTCACAATCATTCAGTTTTAGTTGACGAGTAATTGTCATTCAAATAATTGCAATTTAATTGACTTTTTTGGTTAATTTTATGCCACACAGCGGCGCTGTTGAGTTTAGCTTTGCAACTAGGCCTAAACCCATGTTGTAAATTTCAATGGCTGCTCATCAAAATGATTTGTCGTTGGCAAAGGAGTGTCAATTAATCTTCAATTAGTTTGCGCATGTGCTCGTTCTCAAACAATATTTCACCTCTCGCTCTGTATGAAGGTACATTTGTGTCTTTTTTATGCAGTCAAACAGAATAGGTTTGAGAGCAAAATTATTGACACTGCAATCAAAAAATGGTTTATTGCAAATAAAATAAATGTGTGATGAAAACGTGTATTAATGTTTTGCTTGCTGTTCAGCTGAATTCTGTGGGCAGGACCTACACTGAAAGATGCAAGACACGTTTCTATTAGCCAGTCTTGATCGGAGTGACAGCATCGCAACATCAGTCATCATCAGTTAACGAGAGAGGGTGTTTTGAACTCCATGGAGAAGACGACCGGGGAAACTCAATACGCATGTATGTTTCTTTACACATAACTTTCGTCTCAGTGATAGCAATAATGTTATGTTTGAGCCGGTGCATGTAGATTGCTTTTAGAGCGATCTGTGCTGTTGTAATGGGTTAAACAAATACATATTTTATGGGAGGCTGAGGGTGAAAACACTGAAATACGTGCACATACACACTGAAAACGTACACACGCATTGAAAACGTGCATACACACATTTACAATGTGCACACACACATTTGCAATGTCTGTAAAGGATTTCCAGCATAACTTTCCCAAGAGCTGTCAAACACACTGCTGTCCCCCCGTAGGGGAGACTCTCCGTTATAAATCAAGAGACCCATTATTGGCACCTCTCTGTCATCATCTTGATTCGGAAAGCAAGAAATATGGTTGCATCTGAGCTCAAACAAAAGAACCTGCCCAACAGCAGTAAGGTCTAGACAGCCAAGCTCTTTTTTCCCCCATGTTTTTTTCTTGTCATTGGAACCTTGTTCTCAGGTTGACAGTTTGTCTCAACCCAGCCAACAGAAAAGCATGTTGCATCTATTTGTTGCAACATTTCTAACATTAGCCAGGTTTCCATCCACATGTAGAGCAAGTTTAAACCAAACTGACAGAAAATCAGCAAATTGATTGTGGAATCTGAAGATTGTGCAAAATGATCGCAGTCAGCTCAAATAATCGTGATCAGGAGATCATGTAATAATTGTGACAGGCCTAGCTGGAGCAAGCCCAAACTATAGACCTCAAAGTGCCTTGTTCTGACAATTTATGGGTTTATTATTTACTATCATGCAAAAAAAAAGCTGAACACTAATGAGAATATGTATTTAAGGAGAAACAAGGGTGGAAGCATATAATGTAAGCATGGCTGACTATGGATTAAGTGGATTAAGTGTTTAGGATTTACCCTTTAGCTAACATAGGAGGAAGGTCTGGTTTGTTCTTAGCATTCCTCTGTGCTGGACTCGGTGAGGGAGATGTGGAGAATGATCGAGACCTATAAAGCAACAGTAAAGTAGTCATAAAAGTGTCATTATGCTACTGAATTTAAGATTAGATTACATCACACAAGTATCCAATGATTTTACAACGCTGTGTTATGTCATTCAGAAAAAACATAAGAGTTGTGCCTTGATGTGTTTCCATTTTCAGTGTGAGCAACTGAGCAATCAAGGAAATACAGCTCATGTGTGTAGTCAAAAAATGCTCTTTAGCTGCTAAATGCTCCACAGTGTTTACCAGCTAGTCACTGTGTGTGTCTGCCGTTTGGGGCTGAGCACGTAGTGTTTTCACACTGTCACTGCACCACCGTGCTAACCACTGCACCACCGTGCCGCCCTGATTATTATAAAAATATAGAATCAATATAGTGATTAAAAAAATATATATAGTTGCTTTAAGTTACTCAAGATTTTTTTTCCTTGTTTATTGATAATGCTACCTTATTAGCATTCCAAAATTCAAAAGGTTGGAGCAATTATTGGGCTTTGTTGTCAAATTCCAAACTCCAAAGAAGCATTTACACACTGACATCTGTGGTAGATGTTTTTTTTCCCTGTGAGCTGATGTGAACGTTACTTACACATCCTCATGTTTACATATCACTTATTGTAGCTGGACCATAAATAGTCATACATACCTGACATGTACATAGTAAGGCATAGTATTATTCAGCATTATTATTGGCATGACAAACAAATATGGGCTGGTCACTGATAAAGGCTGAGTCAAAAACATTGAATTAGTTCTACAAGGGCTCACATGGTAAATTCAGTACAATGACATTTCCACAGCACAGATTCTATTTTTCACAGAAACTCTGTTTACATTCACTAACAGTTTCAACTTGTTAATAGTTTTTCATGTGCTGTTAAGTTACTGTCAATGAAACTCAAAACTTCCTGCAGGTGTTTCAAATTAAAAGCCTACAAGAAACAGGAGGGATTATGCCCTTGAGCCACTGGAAGGCTTTTAATGTGAATCATCTTTGTGTGTTGAGTTTTATTGACAGTAACTTAATGAAATAGTTTGACATTTTGGGAAATTTGCTTATTCGCTTTCTTGCCAATAGTTAGATGAGAAGATTGACACCTTTGCACTTAATATGAAGCTACAGCCAGGAGGTGCATGGAAACAGGGAGAAACAGCTAGCCTGGCTCTGTCTGAAGGTAACAAGATCCACCTACCACCAACTCAAAGGCCGTATTGACATAAAATCAGGTACTATGGCGAAAACGCAGATTTTCCCATTCATTTGAACCCGGGTACTGCGTTCAGGCTGCGGCAGTGGGGGCTGCAGGGTGTGTCACAAAAAAACGCAGCGGCATGTGGCGTAAAGTTAAAACAGAATCAACTTTTGAAGAGAAACGTAACCCGACGTCACGCTGCGGCAGCCTATCACGCCGGCGATCAGACTGGCAGACACCCAGGTGAAGAAGAACTTTGTTTACCTGTACTCTCAGCAAAAAAGTAAATACACTTATTTCCCAAAATGTCGAAACATTCCTTTAACAACACTCAAAAAACCAGATGTATGTATGTTACGCACACAAGAGGGAAACAGCCTTGTAGTGGCTAAAAACGTTCACATTTCATACAACTAGAAGTGGGCTTTGTGGAAGTACTGAAAACATAGTATAACCATGTCTGCAGGTTGAACAGGTGTTTTAGCATTGATGCAAATTCAGCAGTTGGGTGTAGTGATGTGCACACAGAGATACATGCAGACACACTCTCTTGTGTACCTTGAGCGGCTGCCACTGAAGGAGCTCCGCTGGGAGGAGTGGCTGGAGTAGGAGCTGAATGAGGAAGAGCGACTGCGGGAACGAGACGACCCAGAGCCTGTGTAGGATGATGAGCGAGACGAAGACCTGCAACACACACACCAAGTTAAAATTAATGAACAGCTTCTTAAATAGTAATCGAACACTGCCTTTTTGCCTGTGGGGAGGGGGTTGTCTGGGCATTCTGTCAGTTGGAGACCATTTTTCTCCAATTACATCAGACGACCTCAAAATCAGAGTCAGCTTGATTTCCAGAACAGACGTGGGAGGGTGTCTAACATTTACGATTGAAAATCCACTTTACACAGTCTAGATGAACATGAAAAAGGGATACAAATCAGTTTACTTCTCATGAGGAGTACTACACAGCCCTTTTTAATCTCTGAGAACCTTGATGATGTCATCACACACAACAGGAAGCCAGCGTTACTAAGTATGATCACAGAGTTCGAATGACAAGGGTGCTTACCAGGCAGAGAGGGTCTAAAGAATAGAAGCTACTGGTTGCATGTGGGGATATGTGAGTTTTTGGAGATTTCCCCATACTAGGGACTAAAAGTCAGGATATCTCGGACTCTGCTGATCCTATTTCAGTATTATGGATGCCAATGTTGGTTTGTCAGTCCACCACTTAAAATATCTCAAGATGTACTCAGTGAATTGGTGCACAATTTTACCTGCTTTGAATCAGCATTGTCATTGTAAATGTAGATGTAAATACAATAGGAGGTGGTTTTCTTTGAAATTGAGTACATGAAGTGCAGATATTCATGCCAGCTGGCATTCAAAATATTTAGCAATTTAAATTTATTTACAATTAAACAAATGAATCGCAGTCCTAGAGAAAGGTAATCACTCTGCCCTGTAACATGCTATTGTGCACTGACAAAAAACACTTGTTTTTAATGGCCCATGAATTGACAGGATTATTGCCAGTCTATTCCTGTAAGTGTCAAGTTCTGATCAGCAGAGATTGGTGTATTCATCAGCTGTCTTGTCAAATTCTTTAAAACTGATTTTTAAAAAAGGACCTGGAATGACAAAAACCTGTTGAACTCAAAGCATGTGGAGCCCCACCATGAGTACTAGCATCCAGCAGCAAGTCTGTGGCTGCTGTTCTTTGTACTGTACAAATATCACTGTACACTGTCTGAGCAAATGAGCATCTCATTCTGAAAACTTCTATGTAATGTTTGATAAAATTCAAAAAATGTTTGATAAATGACAGCTAAGCTCACATGGCTACTTATTAAGCAGAAACCAAAAAGAAATCCCCCTCATGGTGTCATTTGACACATTTCTTTTACGTGCAAGAATCAACAGGATGTTTTCTCTTCCAGTGCTCAACCACACATGAAGTAGCCCTGTGAGGAATAAAACTCTGCCTCGCACATTATCCTGCAATCAACAGGCTGTCCCAAACATTTCCAGACTTGCTCACTCATGCAGGCCTAGCTTGCAACATCACACTCCTAATGTTGTATATGTGTGCTGTTTTTAAGATACAAACAAAAGAGAGAGGATGTAGGCTTGTGGATTTACAATAAATAGAGTGAGTAAACTAGAGCTCTTCCATTATGTGACTAAATTTCACTCTGGTTTTCGCTCTCTACACAGCACTGAAACTGCAGACATAGACCAGTACTCCATTTTTATTTTCCTTGACCTCAGCTCAGCCTTTGACACAGTGGACCACAATGTCCAACAAAAATTTCCTGCAGCACTAGCAGCATTAACAATCTCTCATCTAGTCTGGGAGCATTATCTAATTAAAAAAAGAGGCCTGTAACCTTGGTGTAGCCTACTTTTGGACCCAGAATTGTCTTTTGATGCTCAGTTGACTAAAGTGGTGCAGTACTGCTTTATTCAACTCAGACATTTGACCAAGATCAGGTCCCTCCTTTCATCTGCGGATCTAGAGAAGGTCATCCATGCTTTTATCTCCTTCAGATGCGACTACTGTATCGCACTTAATTCTTTATCAATAATCTGCTAACTCCCTATGAGCTTGATTGATCACTGCTTGAGATCAACTGGCAGGGCCCTACTAATGGTTCCAAAATCTTCACTTGTCACTGGTGACCGGGCCTTTGCTGTCCAGGCATCTCAGCTTTGGAACTCCTGCCCGTGGATCACTCAGTATCTTCTTTTAAATCTCTTCTTAAAAGTCGCTTTTATCTTATGGCTTTTTCTTAACCATTGGTATTTGTTGTAATAATTTTATCTTGTTTTGGATTTTATTTACTTTTATTATTTGTTTTTACTGTAAAGCACTTTGTAACTTTTTGAAAGGTTTTGAAAGGTTCTATATAAATTATTATTATGATTATTATTATTACTTCACTTAAATATTTCTGTACAGGATTATGAAATTATACGTTGTGAATATTAATTTAATCGATTAATTATTGAAAAAAGTATTTCTCTTCATCTACTTCCTCACTGTTTTAAGTTAGTACATAACCAACTTTGCCTGTAAAGTAAGGCCTGGACAGGTTTTATTGTTTTACAACTATACAACAACTGTATTACAGTGGATGTGATTAGGCTTTTGACATTGATTTACAGAAATAGACCAACAGATCTTAATTAATGACAAATATAATTACATTTTCTTATTTTACAAGCATATTTAAAAGGTTTGCAGCTCATTTATGATTGATGTGGTTGCAATACTTTGTCGCTGTACTTTACTCATTTTAATTACAGTACAACAGCAAGCCATCTTATCTTTATTTTGTATCTGTATTTCCTGAAAAGTGGGTATTTGCAGAGGGAAAACGGTGAAAAATAAGGTGTACCATATTTACGAGGCTACAGCTGTTTTAATCCACATTAAAGTAAATATAAGTATTGGATGGGACTCGGTATTGGCAGATAGTCAATATTAAAGGACTTGGATCAGGGCTAAAAAACTTGATCGGGACATCCCTAACGTGAATGCTGCTTGTTTTTCAACTCATGAAAACTTCTTTCGCCATCATGATGACACCGGATGTCCTGACTTGAAGGAGGAGTTCCTACCTGGAGGAGTTGGACAAAGAGACGGAGGAGCCTGAGGGCCGATGTCGCCGGCGGCCTCGTGGTGGGGAGCCCAGCCCAGGGCGTCTCCTGGGGGATTTGGACCGACGCCATGGGTCCTTCCACTCATCTGGTCGCCTCATGACTGGAACAACCTCCTTCTTTGAGGGAGGCTCCATCGGCCTGCTGAGAAGATTGAAAAGATTATTAATGGCTGGTTAGAGACAAGAGGCAGTGTAAAAACAAATATCTCTTTTTTATCATTCTAATATCTACTCATTTGAGATAAACTGGATGTACCAGAGTACTTTTTGTACTGTTTTAAATATTGCATACAATTTCACAAGACACTACACCAGCACATGTATTTTCTTTAATTAGGCAACTGAGCCTGAAGAGCCGGAAAGGCGTATTGTTTTTGCCGTTGTCTTTCTTCTTTCTTTGTTGTTCTTCTTTCGCTTTCATTACCTACTTATTCCTACCCATAAACAATACCCTTTAAAAAAAAACGGACGTATATGCTACAACTTTGCTTGCTTTTATATTTCACTAAAATGTAGGCCTAATCGAGCAGAATTATTCGCATTTGCACCCTACAGGAAATTCAAATAACTCTTTCATCAAAAACTGCTAAACCCTTGAACTCTACGATAAGGTTTTTACACTTTCACCAGAATTGGTGTACAACACTTTTAGACGTGGACAAGTAATTATATTATTTAATTGGAAAACTTATCAGAATTTGAGCTTGCAACATGCAAAAGTATTTGACTGTAAATGCTACCATTAACATTCCCCTTTACACTTTTAAGGCCATATTTACCTGATCTTGGTGAAACAAATTTGGCTGACAGAGGACAACAGTAGAGGACATGTGGTAAATTTCATCCATTGATTTGGAAATTAGAAATTGTGGCGATTAATTAAAATTTTCAAAACAAAATAGAAATCTCAAAACAAAAAGAAAACAAAAATCACACTATTAAATGTAAGAGTGCTTTTTTATATTTGTTTTTCCCAGGGTTTGTATTATTTCTTTCTTATGACAAAACCACCTAACCGTGGGAACAGTTTTCATGACAGTGGAGCAATTAAACGTTGAATTTTTGAAAAACTCTTGATGTGAGGATGAACCGTTCCAGATTAAAATCTCTAACTATGAATTCTGAACAAATGCTAAAAATCTGACCTTTTCACCAATGTAAAAAAACAACAAGATACTTTTGCATCTTGACTCAATTGTGGGAGCCTGGCAACCTTTTTGCTGCTTAAATGTATTATTTTTCCATTTTCCGATCGTCAGTTATACTTATGTTATAGATACACACCTGCCATATAAGTATTTCCATAAAACAGCTGGACAGCTGGGCAGATACACAGAATTTAGCCACTGCAGTTTCAAAATAGGCTGTGCGAGAATGAGTGAGTGAAAGAGTACTGTTTGACTCATCAACTGGCTGCACTGAAACTTGATAAACATACAGGTCTGTTGCAATTACCTAATTTCCCCATCACTGACATCCCATCTAACTTATTCTAATATAGACAGGCAGCTGAGATGAAAATAAAAGGTCAATAACAGGTTGGACTCTGTTGTCAAAGACCACATACAAAAAGGTCAGGTGTGATGAGTCAAGGGTGGGCAAATAAAAAGCACAGCAATTGTGCAAATATGGTATTGGTGGCAAATTTGTATACATATTTATAGATTAAATTCAAGAACAATGACAGACCAATGGCTAATGTGAAATTACACATGGAAACTCAAACACATTGAGTCTAGGTTTCCAAACCTAGATGTATTCATGATGAATATTTCGGCAGGAAATTTCTTGGTACCTAACGGTTTCATGCATTCATTTGCATTTTCTTTTACAGAAGTTCTTGAAATATGGTTAAAATTTCCGCTACATTTGGATGGAAACCTAGCTTTAGATTGCCACAGCTGTTACAGAGCGATGAGACCAGTGATGTGACTGGCTGAGTGTATATATTAATAACCACAGCACTTTGCCCTGCTGCACATACATGTACCAAAATAGCAGCAAAATAATGGAGACACCCATACAGTCCATGCGCCCAAGACCTACCACTTCGTACTTTTTGTTGTGCTTTTACGATTAAAATAGGACCCTCAGTGGAATTAGTTTCCCTAAATGTAACAACAAATTATTTCTCCAGTACTAACTGCACCATGACACACTTCTAATGGACTGTGGACACATTTATATCATCTTTAGGGCTGCAGCTAACAATTATTTTCATTATCAATGAATCAGCCAATTATTTTCTCAATTTACTGATTAATTGTTTGGTGTATAAAATGTCAAAAAATATATTAATATGCCCATCACAGTTTCCCACAGTCCAAGGTGACATTTTCAAATTGCTTGTTTTTTTCCCCACCAACAGTCCAAAATCCAAAGATATTCAGTTTCCTATGATAGAGGACTATGAAAAGCATCCAATATTTACATTTGAGAAGCTGGAACCAGTTAATGTTTGCTTAAAAAATGGCAAATTATGAATCAGCAATCAATCAAAATTGTTGCTGATTAATTTTCCGTTTTATCGTTTCAATTCTAATAATATTACATTATGTATCATCATGTCACCCAACCCTAGTGCAAAGGATTAACAGTAATAACCTGCTGACATGATACATCACAGGCATATATGGGAGGTGATTTACAATGAACTGTTAACTGGCTAATTCACAGCTACAAGATCACATGTATGGGATTTCCCCCAAAATAGGGGTCAATGTTTATTTTTGTGAAAAAGACAGAAAGATGTGTGTATCTTTGTATATTTGTTGGAGGAAATGAACAAGATGAGCGGATATTCCCCCTGTGAACGAAACTGTCCTGTATTACAGAAACTTCGAATGCTTGAAGGAGTCCCATCTCTGTGAAGGCAGAGGCTAGGCATTGTGAGGAGTATGTTTGGGTTTATTATTACATTAGAAACTGCCTTTGGCACCAACTGTTTTAAGCATATCACGTCACAAGGATGAACTTAACACTAACATAAATCTGGAACAGGGACACTGCTCAACCAGATGTAATGTGTGGGCGTTCTTTAGTGCGTATATACACACTGCAAGTACATGAAAGGCACGTATCCCCCAGTGAATGAGAAATTCCAGAGGTGTGATGCAAGAGCAAACAGTCAAACTTGTCGGAGCACAACTCATGTAGCTCAAAATAGAATCACAACACAGGAGCTATTTTTAGCTCTTAAATATTTATTCCTGTCAACAGAATGATTCCTTAGAGGAAGGAATGAAAAAAGGAAATGGGGCAAGAAAACCCATAAGGCCCTCGGAGTACATCAAAAGGTAATAGGATGTTTGCTGACCTTTGTAGGTTTAATGAATCAGTCTGAGCAGCCTTCTAGTAAAGCATGAGCCAGTCTGGTGGGAGGGGGCTCAGTTGATTATACAAGCTGAAGTTGAACTTTCCATGAACCTAACGTCACTTGTTTGTTTTGTTTAATATAAAGGTGTTTCAAAATACAAAATGCGTTGCTGAGTACAGACTTCAGCAAGATACTAAAGAAAAACATGATTTTTGAAACCTTTCATTAACCTGTATTGTTTAGAGTCTTAAATCTAATTTAATTACATATTAAAACTTGTTAAAGACCAATTGAAAAATTGAAAGATCTTGTGACTAAACTGATTCTTACTCCTTAATGGTAGCTTAACAGGGATAAAAAAAAAAAAGTAGAAGCAAGTGGAAATAATTTGTGCATGAAAACAGTATTTATTATGACACTTGCACTTGACACTGCATTAACTGGGGAAGAGGTGAAATTAAGAATAGGCCTGTCTCCACATAAGTCTGTTCCAAATAATGGCCATGCTTCTGCGGTTTGGGTATGGTAAACTTACTTTAACATTTAACTTGTGGGATATCCTCTCTTAAAATGAGACAGTTTTTGCTGTGAATTCACTATTCTGGCAACCCAAAGTTGATCAAGTAAAGGAGTTGCACAAATATAATCACATGCATATCAAATTTTACTAGTAAGTGAATATACATAGGTTTTTGCACAAATAAAGTTCAACATTACAAAACATTTCCATACCATTATACAGGTCTTTTTTTGACATTGAAAATGTGCATTACTCCAAATTAGAAAATTAATTAAATAAGAAATCTTTAAAAAGCAGAGGTTAAATTTGAGGTCAGCTATATTAGTATCAATAGTTAAACTATATACAGTTAATTTTTTAAATCTTTAATTAGATTTTTATATTTCGGTGGGGACCACTTCGCATTCAAAATCTTCAACAGGAAATTCTGACCCAGAAAGAAAGCGATCAGGGTATATTTCTACATTTTCCAAGTACCATTTCTTCTTCAGCCATGACCAAGTTTAGATCACGGGGAACTAAGCACATCCCTAGAAATTAGTTGTTCAAACTGGAAGGATTTCCATGTCGCCTCTGGCAGGTAATATTGCATAAGTGCGTCAGTAGTAGTCACTCATCATTAAACACAATAGCAAAATATTGGTACTGGCTCGCAGCTGTTGACAATAAAGGTGACAGGTGACAGATGAGAAAAACTTAGGTAAGTTCCACAAATTCAAAACCAGAGATCACAAATGCAGAAATGGAAATATGTGACACCCCTGCCTGTATCAGTCATAAACTGGTGGACTGTGATCAGATTTGTCCATTCTGAATCACAGAGAAAGATTCCAAATATGGACTACTGCTTTTCCATGAACTTAGCTTTATAGATGACTTGAAACAATGCTGACCGAGTTGTAGTACTGTGTGGTGCTATGAGAGGAAAATTTTGTTACACTGCATTCCACACCAGAGGCATACCTTTTAGCAGTAACTGGAATTTCTAATTACTTTTAACTTTCACAAAATTCATGGAAATTTGTAAAGACAAAATATACAACCAACGTACTGAAAAGGGTTCAGCAAACAAGATAATGTGAGTCCACGATTTGCATTTTGTGGAACCTGGTTTTTCCATGTAAACTCTGAATTGGCAGTTTTACAGAATAAAAATAACTTTGCTGTCAACTAGGTTTGGGTGATGTGAAGATATATAACTTAAGACAATATAAATTTGTCAACTGTCAAAGATTTTGCTATACCATTAACTATCCATTTAACCCTTACATACTGTTTGACATTTGACAGCAATAAAAACACCTTAAATGCCATTCTTTCAGCATGAAATATGATCACTCAAGTGACCCAAAATGTGCAAATACGAAAAGATTTAAAAATCGTACACTTTTGTTCAGGTGCTACAAATATTTGTATCTGTAATCTGATCCGTATCTATTGAAATGGATTTTACATACACCAGTGTGGGTCAAATCAAAGAAAATGGTGGTTTTAGGGAATCTTGAAACTATACATGCCAAGTCTGTGTATATTTTTTTATACGACAGTAGTGACAAGTGAGTTCAAGGGCAGTGATGTTGCTAGGTAAGCATCCTGCGTCTCTGATGCTTTAAAATCCGAAAGGACGCAGTAAACTCATTATTGACGCGTCCAGGGGACGCACCCAGGGGACGCACCCAGGGGGCACACCCTATTTTTGGCTGATAATGGCTACATTGTGTACAACAATCATCCTCGCTGGCAAAAAAAGTTAAAAATCCGCTGGTCACCATTTTCTACCGTCTGCGCATCTATCTCGCGCAGATGAGATCCCGTGTGTTCATAGTCTCAATCATCGCTACATGCTACTTTCGCTGCAATAAGACCAATCCTCGCGGCACAGATTTCATTTCAACAATCAAGTATTGGTAAATAAACTCACATGGCCACTGTATGATCAACTCTGATCAATGCGGTATTCACTCATGTCGAAGATGCTTTACCATCCAAGGAACGCCCCGTGTTGAAACCATAGAAATAAACCAAACAAACAAATTTTCACTGGCCGCCATTTTCTTACCATTTGCGCATATATCTTGCGCAAGACGAGATCCTGTTTTTTTCACTGAAAGGAAAACTTTTTAAAATGCCACCAAAGAAAAAGATCAAACATATTGTTGTTGGTGTTGACAGCCATGCCATTGCCGCGGCCATTGCGTTACATCTCTGTGTGAAACTGTATTGTGCTGCTGTATGTTCTCTTTCTTCCTGCTCTCTCTCTCCCCCTTCAACCCAACCGGTCGAGGCAGATGACCGCCCACCTAGAGCCTGGTTCTGCTCGAGGTTTCTACCTGTTAAAAGGGAGTTTTTCCTTGCCACTGTCGCATAGTGCCTTCCGTTCAATTCATCATCACAGCAGTCTACATACCACCACAAGCTGACAACAACGTAGCACTATCGGACTTACATGATGTGGTATAAACAAAGAATTGCGCGGGAAATGGTAGTCATAAGAGACGTTAAGCGGTGGTCTGACCAATCAGAGGCCGCGCTACAGGACGCCCTGAGTGACGTCGACCGGGACATGTTCCAATCCAGTTCCAGAGACGTCAGTGAATTTAAGGCTGTTGTTTCGGGATTCATAGAAAAGCTAGCCTTTACTTTTACTGACTATTATACTAATTATTCAAAAACTAAAAATAACAACATGCTGAGGATGCTGATCAATATTGTCATTAATTTTAAAAAATGCTGGAGAGCAGTAGTGAGACCAATTGTTTCCCCAAAAGGATTTTTTTTTGGAAAATCCAAACACTGTACATGAAAACAAGTTTGTTTAAATAACTAATAATTCATATTGACAGAGACCAACTCAGCCTCCTTATGTTCATTGTGAAGGACACATGAAACAAAAACTAGAACAAGTGAACAATAAATCGGCCAGGCTAAAATATCGGCTGTTATTAGCTTATTGCAGATACATAGGTATCGGTATATGTTGGGCAATAAGTAACATGAAATTGTAGAACAAATTTATTATCGGTTGATATATCGTTATTCTAAATATTATTTTAAATCCCAAATATCGATATCAGTATCTGCCTCAAAAATCCAGTATCGGTCGGGCTGTAGCAGTGATTGTGTGCATCAACCACACCCAATAATTGTAAAGAAAGATATAACGGTCACATAAAACCACAAATCATAATGACTGGGTTTTACTGTCCCGGCTCCTTTTTGGTGTATGAAGACATTTTATTTTGTTTTTATTTAACCAGGAGTAAAAAACTCATTGAGATTAAAAAATCTCTTTTTCAAGAGTGACATGACATCAAACATTTCTGCAAGATAAAACAATTAACCTGAAGCCAACTGAAATTTCACTTACTTGGGTGGCAGGCTGAGGGGAGAGCGCGGTTTCAGTTTGTCCTCTTCTTTCTTCTCTCTGGGGTCTCGAGGAGGACGCATCCTTGGCCTCTCCTTCTCGTCCCGCTTCATCCGGTCCCTCTCCCACTCTTCTTTCCGCCGCATCCTCTCCTTCTCACGCTCCCGCTCTCTTTCCCTCTCCCTCTCTCTCTGCCGGCGCTCCCTCTCACGGTGATCTCTCTCCCTCTCTCGGTCCCGGTGACGTTCCCGAGGGTCGTGATCATGTTCACGCTCCTGTCAAGATGGATATGTTCAGTTTTCTAGCAAAAAAACGTGCTATTTACTGACAAATTTGCTGTGATGGCACTCACACGGAAAACCAACTGGCATTATTCCACATTTAAAAAAAATAACTCTTACGACTCACAAATATATAGTTTGATTTCTAACTATAATCGGGATCCCTTTAAACATGGCTGCACGGTGGAGCAGTGGTTAGCACTGTCGTCTCACAGCAAGAGCGTCCTGATTTCAAACCCACCATCTGTGTGGAGTTTGCATGTTCTCCCTGTGCCTGCGGTTCTCTCCGGGTACTCAGGCTTCCCATAACATGCAGGTTAGGTTAACTGACGACTCTGCCCGTAGGTGTGACTGTGAGTGTATGGTTGTCTGTCTCTATGTGTCAGCCCTGTGATTGATCGGCTCTACCCTCTAAGGATAAGCGGTTATAGATAATGGATGGACCATTTAAACTGTATGAGCTAAAGCCGCACCTAACTCGAAATCACATTATGTAAAGGGACCATAAACAACAACAATTCCAGTCAAATACATTCATGGCTAATACTCCTGAATTTAAACATCTCTGTTTTAATAAATACCTAGTAACCTCTGCAGTCGTATTAAATAAAGTGGACCAGGTGATTGATCACATAATGTTTTGTTTTCTGTTTTTTTTGTGTGTTATGGATGGTATAGTGACCAGCGGAAATACTGAATGTCCTCATTTTCAATGTAGCTATATTGAGATGCAAATCATTTTTTCTGCCTTCACATTTGGAGACTCGTATCCGAAGCATTCCCGTGAATAAAACTACTGTGCCATAGAAGTTTTGTATACAGCATTTAATATGAAACTGATTTAGGAAGTATTGTGTTTGTATTAACAGCATAATACCGTAACTGAACTTTAAGAATGCCAAGAGTTTAGAAAAGGAGACACTTTATACTAAAATATGAGCAAATATATTTACCAGTGTTTGTCTTAACTATTTGCACGCGCGAAACAGAATTCTAGAGCGCGAATTTTACCTGGAACATTTTGGCAGTGCACCACTTGTTGTCTATCAGCTGTAGCATGCTAATCGACTTAGCCCGGTTAGCCAGGTTAGTCAAGTTCATGTAGTGTCGCTGCCTCCGAATGGCAAACACAAATGACAGATCAGAGCTGGAGGATCCCCTTGACATTTAAATCCACTGTATGGGAGCATTACAGTTTCCCGGTTAGTTACAGAGAAAATGGAAGTTGGGTATGTCTGTGGATACACTTCAACTTCAGGCAGCCTCTCACTGCAGATTCAGACCGTGCCAAAGTAATAACTAATGCTATAGAGTGTTTATCGCTGCAGATATGCAACAGTACTCGGTTGTAGAGAATACAGAATTTAAGCATATGGTTAGTCCTGAGCCCCGCTAACATGTGCCTTCACATGTGCATGTTAGTCAGTCTGCTGTGCTGCCCTGTGTTAACGAATGCAAGCTGCAGTTGTTCAGGAATTATCAGCAGGTCAGAGTCTTACGATGGAGCATTACTGACGTGTTATTTATTTGTTCTTATTGACAAGATACCAGTATTTGAGTGCGTTAACTGTTACAGTAAAAATGATGGCTTTTTTTCACATCTAACATATTCTACAGATATAGATATTGAAACTGAAACGTGTACTGTTGCTGGTTTGATGTCAATATGGCTATCAACAGATCATTTTCACTGTCTGTTTTTGCTGAGAACTGCACGCGGCATGTGGAAAAAATAGGCGAGATGCCGAATCTCTCGTCTCACGCGGGCTGTGTGGCTGCTCTAACCTGTTAACATGGTCGCCGAAATGAAAAGCAAGAGGTTCCGCAATGCACGCGTGCGGCCCAGCCATAACACAACAGCTAACTAACATTAGGTCTCTCTGAGTTATTCACCTTTGTTTGACTAGTTTATTACTAAACTGAATGCTGTCCACCACCACAAGTAAATTCTCAGCCCATGGGAAACACTGGAATATGTCGGCCCCCAATGTGCAGCTCACTTATGTGTTTCTAATAGTTCCTGGACATCAATTGAACTCCATGGCAGAGAGGAATAAGATATATCAGGCTTTGGATACACACACTACACTTGTTAGTAGGATCAATTCATTGTTAGTTTAAGTCTTTTCATGGAATTAGTTGACAATAAGAAAATTAGAGAATATCACCAGACATATGATTTCAGTTCCTCTTTGAGCTACAGGGAATGAAAGACACACTGCCTGTGTTCGAGCCTTGCTGAGGAATGACACTAAATGTAAACAACAAAAATATTCATCTGCTCTCATGTCTTTGTGTCATCTACTGTACCATTCAGGTGTTGTCCTTTGCTTGGACTTCATGCTTAGACCCTTTTGCTTTATTTTGATCTTGAAGGTGGTTCTACAATTATCATATGGATGGTAAAGTATGACTCAAGACACAGATTTATTTGTTCATATTTTTTATATTTAAACCTATTTTAACCCCCTCATCAATAGATTAACCTCAGGGCTGTTCAGTGTTAGCCTGTCCATAAATCTGTGTATGCTGAAGAAAAAAAAGAAACGTAATTATCCTCAGAATGTAATTTTTTGGTCTCACATAGAAGTGCAGCAAAACTATTTATAGTGCTTTAATTACATAAAGTTATCAATATCAAAATAATGTGTATGTTTACATTCAGTCTGGCTAACGTTATTTGTGTGACTATTTGGCCGAAGCGGGAGCGCAGAAAGACACAGCTAACATTACTGTCCTCACTGCCACCCTTACAAAATAGCTAATCGAGTATCCAATTAACCAATGTAAACCCAGGGTTACTGGGGAAATCACGTTACTACAAACCATGTAAACTCTTTAATCAATCTATTATCTACATGTGGTTATTCACAGCAATCAGAGTAATCACAGTAATCATAAGGATTAACGTTACTTGAAAAGCAACCATTCATACAGCCAAGTGCTGCATGTGTCTAGACTAGCACTAACTTTGACAGCTGGCTACGTTAACTAGCTTATTAACTTAGCAGATAAGCAAACACTAGCTAGTAATTTTAGCTACTTAGCTTTCACTCACTCAGCCAAATATGAACACACACACTCTCACTCACTCACTAGCTTGCTTGAAAGCCTGTTGCGCTCCAGCAGGTTTTTCTGCCAGAACAGCTGTCAACACAGCGATAAGCATCGCGCACATATCGCAGATCAAATGGAGAGTAATTTAAGAGCCTATACTCATAGAATGGGGGTTACAGTACGTAACCAACGTACGCTCGCCTGTTCATCTCTGTTGCTGTCGCAGTGTTTTGGCGTGAGAATTGTTTGGGCAGCGTGAGAGCGTGAGACTGAACGTGAGAGCGTGTCTCAGCGTTCCGAAACAGCATCGGGGCGTCTTCTTGTCAAGACGACTCAACTCGACTAACCCCCCCGCTTTTAATTTTTTTAACGGATCTGCATGATATATACGTGGGTCACATTTTCAGGTCAGAAAATCCAGAATTCCGGATTAATCTGGAAAAATCACATCCCTACATATTAGAGAGAAAACTTTGAGCAGACTGTGGAGGACACTCACACTGTAGTGGTAAGGAAGAGGAGCTTCTGTGTACTGCACTCTGAAGTTTTCATACTGGCCACCTCGCCATAGGGCCTCCATTTCATAGTCATAGTATGGATCAGCATATGGGTCACTGCAGAGGGAAACACATTTGAGCAATTGTATGATACCTCACAAAAGGTTACTTAGATGTTTATTAAGCACATAGGGCAAAATAAATAATTTTTGCTGGATATTTCCTTTCATGCTATGGTGTTTTGACAAACTGCCATAAGACATGACATGTTACAGAATGATACAGAATTGTGTACATATGCTTTAAAACATTTCAGTTGTTCAAATTTGAAGTCACTGAATGGTGCTTAATTATCAGTGAGTCAGACTGACAAGTTTTCAAAAAGAACAAACATGGCTTATTCATTTTTTTGACGTCATCATATCAGAGTTGGAACACTTTAAAAAGGGACCTTATACATCATCTACACCTGTCAACACTATGGCCTAGTGAAGATTCAGGTTCTGACAAAGAACAGAAAACTGACCAAGCTAGGTCTAAGTTGGGCTACACTTACCCATATATAGGATCTCTGAAGTCCATCTCACTGAAGGAGGAAAACACATTAGTATTAATGACAAGAAATCAATCATATTTGGTATATTTACTACACACTAATTGTGCAAAAAATGCATTTCAAATGAACACTAAATTCACAATGGCCCACTTCCTGTTGGGTGTATCCTACACCTTTGCACCACTCGGTGCTCAGGCCCTAATAAAAATGTTGTGGCTTATTTCTGTTGGCAGTCTTCCTTTGAATGAAGATGAAACATAACAGCATCTCTTAATAGACTGTTACAGAGTACAAGAGGTCTGGACTATATTAAAAGGTCTTGGAGTTACTACAACTACAACTCTTAAATGTATGGTCTACTGGAAGAAAATATGCCATCTAAACAAAAAAACGTCTGTGCACTGATTTCTGATAACTTTAAGAAACCTCTGAATGAGGAGTGTAAGTGAGAGAGAGAGACAGAAAAATAAAATCAGAGAATCAAGTGTCAGCCCATGCAGTGATAACAGCAGGAGTACAGATAAGGCAGAGCAACAATGTGGTAAAATCTGAATAGCTTCCATGTTTGAACAGGGAAAAGGTTCCATTACTTCATCTACAACTTTCAGCTCCAACCAGCCTAATATTCCTTCCGGAGAGGTTCTATGTGAGACTGGTGCTTTGTATCAATGACACTGTATAATGTGAGCAATGTGAGCAGTTCATACTCTCTGATGATGCGGTAGCTGCGTTCTCTGAAGAAATCATTCTCTTTGTCAAATTCCCTCTCGTCCTCTCCGATGGTCACGTTGAAACGCTTCTCCTCGAAGTCCGGCTCCTGCTCCTTACGGATGGTGGCCTTCTTCAGCACCTATGGGACACAGAACCGGATACACAACAACTTGTTTAAACACTGAAATAAATGGCAGCAAAAGGGAACTATACCACACAGATGTTTTACAATGATGTGAAGAGAGGCAAGAAGTCTATGTCCAACCATCTCGCCCTCAAGTGATAGCACTAACTGCTGCTTTTAATGAGACTGTTGTTCTCTTCCTCTTATGCGTTTTCCACGCAAAGCCATTATTTCAGAATAATATGCACTATAGATTGGTTTATTTATTGATTTATTTAACCTTTATTCAACCAGGAAGTCCCATGTCCCTTTCGAGGGAGACCTGGCCAAGAGAGCACACCATTACAAAATTATAAAATAGAGTGTGTCAAAAACAGACAAGGGACAACAGATGCATAATACAAAATACATTTTAGAAATAGCAATTGCACTCTTCAGTTACACAATTTTTTTTAATCAGAGCTTTGAACTCTCCCAGGGAGACAAAATCATTAAGCTGTAGTCTGTTCTGAAGGTTTTTCCATGACCAGGGCGCAGAATAGGAGAAAGCTTTTAGTGGAGCGAAAATCATTACAACTGTTGATGAGTGATAGGAGATTACACAGATATGAAGGGAGTTTACCCAGTATGGCTTTGTAAATAAAAAGATGCCAATTCTGCTGTCTCCTTAGATAAAAATGTGAGTATACTGACGGGTGTTTCTATTCTTTTGTCCACCCCATTTATATCAATGAGGGTAGGTTAAATACCAAACACCTTTCTGTATCATGCAATACAATTCAACAGCACCACAGACTACATCCTCAAAAAGTATGACAAAGTTGGATCAACACCTCTCTAAACAAAAGCTGACCATTAAAACCTTCATGTGGGTCGGGTTTATTGCATTACATTACGTTACATGCACCAAATGTGCATGTAATGTAATGCTGGTCTTATTTTTCACATGGAAATAATGCTCCCTCATGATATTTACATATTTGAATGAACATTACAGAGAATCCTCTGTGACAAGACAGAGATCAAACCCATTTGGATTACAAAAATAGGCTTTAAGAATATATATCAGCTAAAAGGGCAACATTTCCCAAACTGGTGAAAGGATATGGTAATAGTTCAATAAAACAACAAACCCTGCAATTTGCAAGTTCTTCCGTTTGGTCTGGAGTGTCACATACAGGTCTATGGTAGCAGTTAGTTTAGACACTCTCAGCAGCCCGACAGCTGTTCCATTTGGTACAAGCTCACTTTTGTTTCCATGAGAGGCAGTGGAAGTGTTTACCTCTTTGGCATGCCTCAGACCTCTCTCCCAGGCACTCTCCACAGGAGGCTCCACTGGAGGAGGGGGTGGAGGGAGCTCCTCCACTGCAGGTCCAACCTAAAAACAGTGACAAATGAATTCACAAGTTTCTCTGTGTTTGCACACATGCTCACAGAGAGATGTAGAGGCCTAGTGATACTGTCAGAACTGCAGATGGCGTTGTACTGCAACACTGTTACAGCAGTCTGGGCACAGTTTCTTCAAAAGCACACAGATATTACGCACCATTTTTACTGTTTTCATATCAGTGCAACAAAAATGCAGAGTAGTGGGAGAGAGACGTACCCAGGGATTATTGGGTATGAGTGGGTGTGGTCCTCCAGGAGGCGCTCCATTAGGTGAGAAGAGGTCTGGTTTACTGATGAGGGAATAGTTACCTTTGTCATTGACTCCGGGGTGGATGAACCTACAGTTCATACCCCAAGTACAATTTCCTGGAGGAAATAAAATGCAGTATGATTTAGAATCATTTGCAGGCAGTGGATAACACAGGCACAGTTACCCAGAGTAGCAAAAAAGAAATTGGCCAATATCAGTTACCAGTGTGAACTGGTCACGGGTCCTGAACTGACCCGCATGCACAAAAGAACAATAACAAAGACGTCACACACAGCACGCTGACGTATGGAAGAAAACATGGAAGCCAATGAGGTGAGTGTTTCATTTATAAGTTGATGCGCAGTGAAAGCCAGCAACTTCATGAGCAGATGATAACGAGTACAAGGATGAGGAGAAAGCAGCAGCTGTCTTCCATGTTTGTATTTGTCACTGCCCGATCCATATGTCCTGCCCAATCGGTACTGCGCATGTGCAGCTCTCAACAGAGATGAGAAGGAAGCAAGACGGCTCACTCGTTAGCTCCTTCCATCATCAGCTCCGGGAAAAACTGTGTTTAATTCAGAATGTTAAGACTTTTTAAAACAAGTTTTAACATCTTTTGGATGGAGTCTGATGAAGTATAAGATGAGTATATATGGTGATTTAAATCTACATCACATCTATAAGCATATATGTGTGGGACATACATGGACATATACACTATATATGTAGTTTACATATTTTGTCATATATCAACTATTAATGCACTGTGAGTTGATAATGGGTTGGTTGCTGCTTGCTTTCATGCCTGTTGTGGCTATTGCTTTACTTCACTCACCGCTCACACGCTCGATTTTGGCCGTTGGGCTTATGGTCTTTGCATTACAAGCAAGAGTTTGAGGGGTTTAATGTGTATTAATGTTGTCTAAGGTGTTGTCCTATCCATGTTTCAGTCAGTTACTATTAACATTGACAACACCGTTTCTGTTACCAATGGCCTTTGCACAACCATTGTGCCAACCACTGAGCTACAGTGCTCAATACTTCGGTGTTGGTAACATCAGGCACACTCAAAATTTCATGAGAAATGTTCTAGTTGAGTACATGTCTTATTATGGGCAGTAGAAAAAGAAACTGAAATCTATATTAAGTACCACGGCTCCCCCTGCTGTAGAACAACTCATATAACAAGAGCTGACACAAACAGTGATATTCCTCACAAGCTCCCCAAAGTGATAATAAACCAGATATTATTACAATGTTAGATTGTTGTACATCTATAATTAACAGTTATCGCTAAATATTCAAGGGTGCATGGGATTTGAGAGTTTTGGTGTTGAAAGTGAAATCACTACTAATGTCTGGTCACCAAGTCTAATGTAATCCAAAAATCCAACCCAACAGCGTTCTTTGTGTTCTTGTGTATCAAAATTTAACATAAGTGAGACCCTGTCATCAGCTATCCTCAGAAATAGAATCTAACAACAGCCCTGTGCCATCATCCTCTTTTGAAAAATACCAATACAATGTCCAAAAATGTCAGAAAATACCAAATTCCATCACAAATTCCCAGAGCTCAAGGTGCTGTCTTCCAAACAGTTAAAGAATTTAGTTTATTATGATATGAGATTCTATCAGAATGGACCAAATCTGGTAGCAGTGTGAATACACGCTTCCAATCCACATCTGTCATAAGCTTAAACTCTGGGGTAGGATGTTCTCTTCACCACCTACCTTTGATGAAGAACCTGCAGATGGGACGTGGTCTGATCTTCCTGTCCGAGGGATCTTTGACCTCCCCCTCCTCCAGGTCATCATCCTGCCCACACATACAAAAGGCAAGTCATGACACCATTAGAGTGTATCCTAGATACTAATCATGCTAAAAATAAGGCATTTATTAACAGCAGAATCCAATTTGAGTGTGAAATCCCGATCATGGGTGTCAGCTTTTTAATATATTGTCCTCTGTAAGGAGCAATTGCAGACCATATTGCAATCAACATGTGATTTACATATTTTATGTCTATATGCCTTATCATTTAGCCTTCAATTTCAGTTATTGTAGGTGCGTGGATCTTCACTGTAGATTGAAGCTCTTACCGTGACCAACACTATATGGACAAAAGTATTTGGCCACACCTGTTAATTATTGAATTCAGGTGTTTCAATCAGACCCCTTGCCACAGGTTTATAAAGTCAAGCACCTAGCCATGCAGTCTCCATTTGCAAACATTTGTGATGCAAAATGGGTCGTTCTGAAGAGCTCAGTGACTTCAAGCGTGGTACTGTGATAGGATGCCACCTCTGCAATAAGACGGTTCGTGAAATTTCATCCCTGCTGGATATTCCACGGTCAACTGTAAGTGATATTATTAGAAAGTGGAAGCGTTTAGGAACAGCAGCAACTCAGCCACGAAGCAGAAGACCACGTGAAATCACAGAGCGGGGTCAACGACTGCTAAGGCGCATGGTGCGTTAAAGTCGACAACGCTCTGCTGATTCCATAGCTGAAGTGTTCTGAACTTCCACTGGCATTAATGTGAGCACAAAAACTGTGCAGCGGGAGCTTCATGGAATGAGTTTCCATGGCCGAGCAGCTGCAAGCAAGCCTTACATCACCAAGTCCAATGCCAAGCGTCGGATGGATTGGTGTAAAGCGCATCGTCACTGGACTGTGGAGCAGTGGAAACGTGTTCTGTGGAGTGATGAATCACGCTTCTCTGTTTGGCAGTCAGATGGTCGAGTCTGGGTTTGGCCGATGCTGGGAGAACGCTACCTGCCTGACTGCATTGTGCCAACTGTGAAGTTTGGTGGAGGAGGGATAATGGTATGGGGCTGTTTTTTAGGGTTTGGGCTAGGCCCCTTATCTCCAGTGCAGGGCTATGTTAATGCGTCAGCATACCAAGACATTTTGGACAATGCTATGCTTCCAACTTTGTGGCAACAGTTTGGGGAAGGCCCTTTTCTGTTCCAACATGACTGTGCCCCAGCGCACAAAGCAAGGTCCATAAAGACATGGTTTGATGAGTTCGGTGTGGAAGAACTTGACTGGCCCGCACAGAGCCCTGACCTCAACCCCATCGAGCACCTTTGGGATGAACTGGAACGGAGATTGCGAGCCAGGCCTTCTCGTCCAACATCAGTGCCTGACCTCATAAATGCTCTACAGAATGAATGGGCACAAATTCCCACAGAAACACTCCAAAATCTTGTGGAAAGCCTTCCAAGAAGAGTGGAAGCTGTTATAGCTGCAAAAGGGGGACCAACTCCATACTAAAAGTATATGTATTTGAATACAATGTCATTACAGTCCCTGTGGTATAATGGTCAGGCATCCGAATACTATGTTAAATGTATTGCAGAGTGCTTGGCCTGAGCATTTAAAGTACATATATATTATTAATATTTTATCTGTAAAAACACTTAAGTGTATCAGGACATCTGGCAATATCTCTGGATATAGGAATTTTGAATACTGCAATCAGAGCTGGGCGGTGTATTGATTAAGTGCAGGATGAATCTTGACAGGATTGCTGTCTGGAAATGTGCTTTTTGCAATGTTGTGATATTAGTTACATTTGTGTATTTCTGTTCTTCAAGGCTGCATTACTCAGAAGTGTAGACACAGTTTTATTAGCTTATTAGAGTGTTCTAGCTGAGTGATTTGCCTAATAAAACAATGAATGCCTATACCTGTTGAGCCACCATTACCACATTAGTAATGATCAAAATGTTCTTGAGTCAATATCATAGCACCAAGTCATTCACCGATTATAATCCCATTATAGAAAATAGACTGGATGTACTATGTATCAAGTATTGGACAAAATATTATCAAGTTTTTTGGCCCCGCTCCTGATCCGAGTCCTTTAATAATGGCTATCTGCCAATACAGAATCCGATCCAATACTTATATCTATAGCAGCAGAAGATATGCAGTGGTGATTATATATGTATCTGGCACAATAAAAAACAGGTGTAGCCTACTGACCTTGTCGCACATTATTTTACATACAAGCTACTTAAAGCTGGGGAAGGCAAAACCTTCCGCCTCGCTCTCTGCTGCCTCATATCACTCTGTTAAGCCCGTCCCACCAAACCCACAACTTCGAATGGCAGCAGAAGGAGTCAGTTCCCCTGCGAAACCTCATGCCTTGTAGGGATCGCTCTCCGCAACTTGTCTTCTCAAGGATGCCCCTCCTGTGTTTCGCGGCTGCAGGGTAGAGCGCCCTAAGCTTCAGAGGCAGCTGCAACACGTCTAACAGCGGAATGAGAGGCTAGTACACGACACACACACACACCCCACTGTCCCACCTCAAAAGTTGTTCCCCACTGTTTGTCATCATGCCTCTTTGCCACTCGTCGATATGAGCGCCATGGCATCGAACATAATGAGCCTGAAGCTCCGGGTGGAACCGGGACGTGTTGTTTTGTACTATATGCCGCTGTATTTAGCCATTAAATCAGGCTTTCTCCATCTGAAGCAACGCGCATACGCATCTGCATTTGTAGAACAGCCAATAGGAACGCGCCCTCTCTCCGGAATGACCTGTGATTGGCTAAAGTCTCCCGTCACAGGCTAGATTTTCTAAAGCCTGAAAACAGAGCCAAGAGGAGAGGCAGAAGTAGCAGTTTTCTTTCAGATCACTTGAATCACAATATGCTTAACTGTTATTATGGAATTTTTCCCAATGACGCCGTAAGACCTCACTTTGACTGGACTCTTTTCTCCCTAAAATCTCCAATTTATTCAAATCACTTCTTCCAAACTTCTCTACTGGACAAAACATTTGTTGACTTGCACAACATGGGCATTAAAAGTCATTTGCTGATCTCTATTCCGATGACATTTTTTTCTTAATTTAGCGATCTCTGTGAAAATTAAAAACTATCTAAAACCAATTTCTTTCGCTACTTACAAATTTGAGATTTTATGCGCCAATACTCCCTCAGTTCCCTGCTTTACCCCATGTAATCCCTGCGATTCTATTTTAGAGCACCCTTCATCTTTTAAAGGCATAATTTCTATCATATACATTAAGCTTATACAGAAACAAAAGTTCAGTCTTATGCCTTAAAAGCTGACTGCAATGTAAAACACACCACCACAGTCACTGGACAAAAACTACCAAAACTGTTCCCTGAGGTGGGCTCTAGATGCAACTGCTGCAAATCAACCTTAGCCACTCATGTTCATATGTTCTGGTCATGCAGCAAAATCATGGAATTCTGGCTTAAAATCTTTTCATTTCCACCTGTCTCAGTAGATCAGTTTATCCATGCCCTCTGCTGGCCATTCTTGGTGTCTTGTCTCCTACGCTTTCCCTTTCAAAAGCAGAGGCAGACTGTAATGCCTTTGCCGCGTTTCTCGCCCGACGTCTGATCCTTTTAAAATGGGTCCATGATCTAATGTTCTTCATTAGAGAAAATTAAACTTTCTTTAAGGTGTTACACGAACAAATGTAACAAATTTAACCTTTCCTGGTCCACATTAGAAAGAACATTGAGCTGCCTACTGCTCCTTAAACTGTCTAACCATTCTTTATACCCCTTCACCTACTGTGGGATGTAAGAATCATCACCAGTTATGACTTATATACCCTTGTTATCATGAGTCTTTATTGCCTACAACTTTTACCACCATTTCTTTGTATCCATCTAGTTAGGTTTGTATGTACAAACTATCATTGTTTTTATCTTTCTCTCTATATATGTATATATAAAACCCTGCACCCAGCCAATCACCTCACACTGATTAACATATAAGTACCAGCCAAACTACAATCACTTACATCAATCTCTCCTTCATCAATCTCTCCATCATCCTCATCCTTCTTCTTGTCTCTGAAGGAATCTCTGCGCACCCTCTCAGGCCCTTTGGAACTGTCTGTCCTCTTCAATTCACTGTCTTTAGGAGATGGGGGGAGGATTAGTTTCTTCTCCTTCTTCTTACTGCTCTTGTCCTCAGTCTCGTCCTCTTCTTCTCCCTCCGCTTTTGCGTCTTCCTCATCTTCCTCTTCCTCATGTGCAGGGATGCTGGGCTCCTCTGGGACCTCCTCGTCATAATCCAGTTCATGCTCGTCCAGCTCGCGAGAAACAGATGCAGAGTCGTCCTTCATCTCCCTCACCGCCACAGCTCTCCTCCTCTCCTCAACTCTCATCCTTTCATCCTCCTCTTCTTCCTTGGCCTTGCTTTGGTCTTCCTCCTCCTCGTCATCCACCTCAGCCGTTTCAGGCTCTGCTGAGGCATGCTTTCTGTAGTCACTGTATCCTTCCTCCCTATCTTCTCCATCCTCTGGACAGTCTGGAGACTGTGGGGTGTCAATGACTCTATCTTCTTGCTCCTCTCCCTCCTTCTCCTCCTCCCCATCCAACTGGTCCCCCTGCGGACCTTCTTCTCCACCCCCCATCAGCACAATGGTCCCATCCTCCAGTCCCATTCCTTCTGTTTCTCCTACAGGCTCCTCATCCTCTGGGTCAGAGACAAAGTCAGGGACCACCTCGTCCTCTTCTTCCCTCTCCTCCTCTAATTCCGAACTTCTTCCTCTGCTTTCCACCGCCTCTTCCTCATCATCCTCCTCAACCAGCCCCCCATTCTCCTCTTCATGGACTATCTCACTGTCTGAGATTACCCTGTCCTCCTCTTCATCAGCAGAATCCAGCAGCTCACTGTCAGAAAGGCCCTTCTCCTCTTCCTCAGGAGACTGAGGGGACTGGGTAGGGCTTTCAGGAGTATCCATTAGAGAATTTTCTGGCGTAAACAGAAAAACGGCAATCTGTAAGAAACAGCCAACAAGTAATATGCTAACGAGCCCGCACTTTGATAGTAAATGTATGCATTTCTATACCATGAAAAGAACATCATACCTAACTCTATTCAAAAACTTGTCAACCAACTGCAAACGACAACAGCCCACAGTTTATCTTGATGGAAAAATACTGAGGGGAATTAACAAACCATTTTCAGTTGTTTAGATTTTAACACTACTGTTCGGTAAATGTGTTCCGTTTTCAATACCCAATACTGTATATATTTTAACCAAATGAGCAAAGAAGAATTGCATTGCCAGACCTTCAAATGGAATTTGGCAAAGGAGATTCTACATAATACAGTACAACATATATTGGGCTAAATAACACAAAATGTTGGACAGCAAACTCTGTTTGTTTTGGGGTCATTTGGACTGTGCAAAGAAAACCTGGCTAGCTTGCTAACAAACTGGCAATCTAAATGGAGAAGAATAAAACTTCTTTAACTTTAAAAACACTTTATATGAGAATAAGACATAACAATATGTTTATAATTGACAACGGGATTTGGTTGATGAAAGTTAGCTTTCGGCGCTGTTAATTCAACTGCAAAGGAAATTCTTAGCTATAGCAAGCTAGCTAGCAACTATCTGCCAATGGAAGGAGCTAAACACTCCATATCCTTCCAATGTCTCCTAAGAGTTCCATGTTATAAGTTACGTACTTGTGTTTACATAATTAGACACCATGTTTAAGTTTGTAAATACTACAGTATACTGCAGTTCACCTGCAGCGTAAATGACTGGTAACAATTCTAATAGCTGGGTCGCGCTAGTTGGCAACAAGGCCCATAACTTGGCAACGCGAAGAGACCTGGCTAACCAATGACCACTGCCCTCACCGAACAGTTAATCTTACTTGACGAATATAAACAAACAAACCGGCAAACTTCACGGCATTACTAACCGGATACTGCTGCGTTAGCAATAAGCAGACAATGTAGCACACTCGACTGTCTTTCAATTAACAATGCAGCCACCGCTGAAGCTAAGCTAAAAGCGTAGCTAAACTCTGCTAGCTGCTAACAACCACACATTTTCATTCACCTTGCCGACCCGGAGCTCTTTAAAGACGGCACTATTGCGTTAAGAACTGCCCTCTCCCACTGATATAGTTTTTACAGTCTGCAATAAATATTATCCGGTTCAATTTAACCGCTATGGTGGAGAAAATAAAACACCCCGCACGGCACAGCGAGAGCGGCCATTACCTCTACGTCATCAACATACGACAATCGGGGGGAAAAGCCGCGCTTGAAGTGAATGAGGATAGGCCTGAGATCAGTATGTGTGTCAGATTGTTGCCCGCTGTGATGTGGTGTGCAATGGCTTTTACGTGACTTATCGTTTTGAGGCAGGGTTCTACTCTTAAAGGCCGAAGGAAGGCGCTGTCGCTATATGTAGATCATCATGTGTGAAACAATAGACAAACTTCCACACTCAATGGATTGGTAAAGGTAGCCTTAATTCTCTGGACAACACCACACTAAATTACACCATTAAAATTAATTGGATCAGGCAGTATCTTCAAGTGTCCGACTTTCTTATGGAACCTTATCCCACTGTCTTCTCATCATTGGTTGGTGGTCTTAAGTTTATGTTGTTATGCACTTATAATACTGACAAATTCCCCTCAAACTTTCTTCATTCCATAAACAAATGCTACTGGCATGGTCTTTAATTTACAAGCATAACTTCACTCCTCACAGGATTTTTTTCTTGAAAAAATAGATATTTGTATAAAATAATATTTTATTGTTAAGTCAGTTATTCAACCAACTTGATCAGCTTCATAATTATGTTGAATTGTCTTTGATGCTGTCCCCTCGGGTATTATTTTGCTTTTTAAAGGTCTTTAGGGAAATGGCAAACATCCTATACTGTTAGATGCAACTGAAAAAACTGTTGGGAAAACTTGCTTTTCATGGCAAACTAAGAATAAATCAACCTTTTTAACAAGACATCACAAGTATACCCTGCCTTATCATATTGGTCCACATTTGTTGGAGATATTTGTTGGGAAAGAATTTGGCTATAAGTTTCTTTTGACTAACAAAGTCAGAGATATCCTATAAAATGCTTCACAGGTTTAATCCAACTAATCATTATTTGTTGAAACTCAAGAAAGACATTGATGTAAGTTGTGCCTTTTGTGGAGAGCTTGTGGAGACGCTGGTGCATTTGTTTTGGGCTTGCCCACATGCAGAACATCTATATTTAAACGCACAAACAAAAAAGCTGTTAAAACGTATAACCACAGTAAGCTTTACAAGATGTTTATTTAACTTTATCTTTCTTATTACAGTTTGTAGTCCCCTGGCATGTTTGAGATTGTAGACTCAAGCTGTATACAAGGTGTTGTAAACTTGTTGTATAGTTGTTTCAATAAAGCTCTTAAAAAACTGCATAGTATGTGGGTTTTGTGTATGAAAGAAATGCCGGGATGTATACTAGATTAGCAAGAATTTCTGACTATGTGTTGTGAGTTTACTAGACATACTTAACCGCCCGAAAATGCATTGTGACTCTTAGCTCAGACCGGTAATGTTGTGATCGATACAACACACAGTCATGTGATGCAGTCACCTATTTGTTTCATTTAGTAGGCAGTATGCAGTACATACTGAAAGAGGACTGTAAGAACCATGAGGATACCAAGGTACCAATAGTAGTGTACATTGTCACGCATATACAGTAAATCCATCAGGAATAAATAAGACCTTTGAGATCTTAGTTTGTTTTCATTCTTACTTTGTTGAATATATCGTGAGTGTATCGAACCGTGAGCCCTGTATCGTCTATCGAACTGAATTGTGAGTTGACTGTATTGTTATACCCCTACTCTTCACTCGAGTTCATGAAAACACATGCTTCATAGTTCCATAAGCGTGACCATCCTACCACAATCTGGCCTCATGGGATAAGAAGAACTACTTTATATACTATTTTTAGTAAGTGACAATAAACCTATATAGAGTAGGTGTACTTAGAATTAATTACTTATGTACAACTTTGTAAATACTGCTCTACGTCTACTATTAATTGTGTTAACCTCAGAACACATACTGTATATAAATAAATAAATAAATAAAGGACTTTACTTCCACATGAAAGGTTTGGATTTACATGACAGCTGCAGAGGAAAGCAGTGACCATAGACCAACCTTGTTGTGGAAAAGCATCCAAGGGCCTCCTCTGGTTCGCCACGTGGTAGCTTTTAAATGACTGCAAAGAGCAACACCAATTTTCATTGCCTTTCTTGGTCCACTGTATGCAAGAATATTAACACATCACTCTAGAAAATGTGATTTGATTTGCTTTGATACTTAATAAAAATATTTTTTAATAATAATTTTGCATTACATGTATGCTGCTTATTTAATTGTTGCTGACACGAGGTAGGCAGCCTTAAGCAAATCCTTAAGTCATCCCCGCTCTCTCCTGTCTCTCTTCAGCTGTCACTAAATAATAAAGGCCAAAAATGCCCAAAAAATATCTTTAAAAAAAAAAACAATCAAAACAGTAACAAAAGATGTAGTTTGATGACGTCGTGTAGTAGCGTTGGATCATGGGAGTTGCTGTCTTCATTGTTAAACAACCACCATTGCAGATGAAAATCTATCTGACGTGACTCAGGCACAATCATGTCCTCGGACAAGGAAATGTATTAAAGTTACCTTACGTTTATTCATGTTATGTCATTTTATTCTAATGAAATATCCACAAGTAACGTTAGCTAATGTAACGTTAACTTGCTAACTTACCATTAGATGAGTCGACTACCCATACAGCTACTGTAGCTAATGTTATGTGGGAAATCCGTGGTTAAAACAAAATAAAAATAACTGAGCGTGTTGAACGTTGTTGTAACATAACGTTACCGTACGCATTAGCTTGGTGAAATAGAGGCAGAACACATTGGCTTTCGTCACCTATTGTCTCATGACGATTAAGCTTTTTAATCAATCTTGGAGCCTCTTAATAGCGCCACCTATATTTGTTGGCCCGTGCCTGAAAATGGGATTTTCAATCAACACACAGAAACTTTCCACTTTCAGCAGATGGATGTGAAAACATCCTTCTAGTGTCAAACTCACATCATTCTGTACAGTGAAGCTCAAACATTCAACTGTAGGAACAAAAAGAAAGATATTTTTGACTGGAGGGGAACTTTAACAAAAACAATGTGTTCTTTGCTTTATCTGCAACAAAGCAGTGGCGGCTGGGTTAGTGCATGACAACAGTGACAGTTCCTTTGATATGAGAGGATTTTGTAACTGGAAAAAAAGCAAGAGGAAAGTTTGCACGAGTCAAAACGAGTCAGACCTGCATTCCTTAAGTACACTAGTCAACTCCAATCGATGCTTTGGTCTCAGAGTTAGCAGCTTGGGGTTAAACTACTGCCAGGACAGACTGTCTGAACTATTTAGATCCATTCAAATCCTGGGCAGCAAATGGATGCCACTGGACACAATCCAAAATGTGTCCAGTGGCATATATATATATATATATATATATATATATATATATATATATGTATATATATATATATGTGTGTGTGTGTGTGTATACACAACTGGATAGACCTACAACCAATCAGAACAACAAAACATGTGACATATGTAATATGCTTCTTGCATGTTACATTAAATACATAATTTGAGGTTTAAATTGTTACTTTGTCTAATAGCAAAATCTTGTAATATAGAATTTAATTTAATTGATTATTTTATATTTCATATTTATTACTAAGCTACACAGTATCCATGGTAGCAGTTATAAAGTCCATCACCTGGGGAACAGTCAGACCGGGCTTGTATCCCCCAGGTGAGTGGTTGACTGTTAAATGAAAACCTGTAAATATTAATGTATAGCCTATCAGAGAGAGAGACGGTAACTAAATTGACATCCAGAGTAATTATCTATGTGTACTAATTTATCTGTATCGGTACCTTTGTTTATGATTTTCTTTTATACTGAATAGTTTTACTGAGACCGAGCTTCTATCCCCCAGATCCCAAAGTGCTTGTAAGCAATAAATCATCTGTGAATCGACATCGGAGCTGTTTGTGTCTCAGCGTTGGAGTTAACTACTGTAGCTGTCAGCCGTTAGTCCATCAACATCACAAAACACAACGCAGAGACTATTGGCTGTTATCACTATCAGCGATATAAGAAATGTATTTGTTGTTTTATAAACTGTAATCAAGAGTAGATAGACCATGGTTACACATAGCGCTGAGTGAATCCTGTTGGAAGTACGGCAAACACATCTTTCTTATCAACAAAAGCTTTAAGTGCAGTTTTTTGTTCTTTTAGAGAAAATATACCGTCCAGTTTGTTTAATAGTGACGTGATAGCGGATTCAGAACGTTCCACATCAGCGGCAGCCATCTTGGTTGTTTACGAAAATGCGTCAGCGCGCTCCTCTGTACAGTTATCGTATGAAACCCGCCCCATATTAGATAAATGGTTGTGATTGGTCGGCTGGAAATCTGTCTGAATGGGAGGGGGACCAGGCGCATCTGCCAGAGCAAATAAAACATGAGCTCGCAGATTTGTCTGGTTCCCAGGGTAAGGAAATGGTATACAAGTGGAATGATTGCTGAACTCATACAGTAAACATACAATTTAATCTTTAAAATGCAATCTGCTTCATTAGGAATTTTGGTCCTCAGCTTTAAATTATCTACTGTGCAACTGGTGTAAAAAAATTGACAAGCAAGCAGACAAGCATATGAATTATATTATTTCAAATGAAGAGCGCACTGTTACTGAAGAGAGTGGCAAATCAATCCACAGGATCACTTCAGCTGGCTAACATCAGGTTAGTCTGCATTAGTTAAACCCCATTTCTGTTTTGGGCTAACAAACTACCCAGCCCTACAGTGACGTATTATTAATAAGCTTAACAGATTACTTTTTGAAAAACCTTCTACAAACCTGCTGTGTTAATTGAGACCTCAAGCTTCACAGCCTCTTTCAGCAGCTTATGTAGACCATCAACATTTTCCCTGTACTCTGCTAACGCTGTTTCAAACAGCCCAAATATCTCTTCAACAGCTGCAGTTAGTCGCTGCTTCACTAACACTCTCAGCTTCGTAGATGGTTCGGATCCTTCACAGACCGCTCTATCAGCTTCTGCTTGTATCTGTTCATCAGTTTGTCTCTGATGAAGCTGTGAGGACTGAGCTCTCTCCTCATCATCTTCACTCTTCACGGGGACAGGTCCTTGAAGCTGCTCTCCTTACTGTCTGCTCCAGAGTTCCTCCTGTTCCTCTTTAATGTGGGGGGGCTCTGAGTCCACCTGGTCCACACTGAGGCTCCACTCTTGCTGCTCAGAGGGAAGCCATTCACTGACCGATTCACTGATCACCTACTGGACTTCTGGAACAAAGGAAAAAATATACATGCCAAAGTGAACTATAATACAGAATCAACTCATTTTATAATTAATAACATTAAGCAGTTATGATTAGCTAAAGGGAGTTTATGTTAATAGCTGTTTCCTTGACAGACAGTTGTCTGAGCCCATCACATTTGATCATGACCAGTAGGGTGGGGTACAGTGGGTATGACTAGCAATGGGTTGATGACATCCCAATAGTTATCAGGGTAAGGTTGTGGAGATTTGTCAAAACATTTCCAGAACTACAGCACACTACCACATAGCAAGAATGTGCTGGATGCAAAAATAGATACACAATGATTCGACTGACACTTCTTCCCTCACAATCTGGAAGGGCAGTTAATGACATGACAATGTAGTTATTGTTCTAATAATGCCTTTTTATTTTGGCTGCATACTAGGGACGCCACTCGAAACCCGGTTCAGACACACACACACACGCACACACACACACAGTGGGCAGCAGTGTAACTTCAGAGCAGAGGCCACTGTGAGGAGCGTGAAACAGACCAGAGGTTTTATTTTACTCGAATTGACGGCGACAGTGCTCTTTGCCGCAAGTGCAACAAAACCCGCCATGAAGGAAGACAGTACTAGCATCAAACACCTGTTGAACAAAAAGGAGGACAGAGGAGAGGATGAATGACGCCACAGGACTGATAACCAGGTCAAGGGCTTTCCATTAATCAGTCCAACAGTAAGTTATTCTGGTATTTTTTTGTAGCTTATACATGTTTGTCAATAAAGGAGATAAGTCTTAATTAGTCTACAAGTCTACAACAATGAAATGTATTCTTTACTCTAGGGATGGTGAAGGGGGAAACTCAACTCGTTACATTTTGCCTAAAAATACTTTATTGTCGTCTTCACATTTTTGCAATTACAAGATGAATCTCATCAGCCACAACAAACAGACAATTGTCAGTTAATGTTAATGGCCCTGAAATTCCATACTGGTGCATTTTTAAATCATGTAGGTTCTGGTTCATGTCTCTTTCTCAGGTAGTGTCCTTACACAGATTTCATTTCCTGCTGAATGCTGAAACGTCCACAGTGACAGGATCTGAGGCGCACTGTAAATATGCAGGTAATAAGGAGGCACTGCCAGATGTGCAATCTGGCAGCCAAAAACAGCTGTATCAGCTAGAGGGAGCCTGCTTTAAGCTTTGGGTCACACAGAGCATGAGACAGGTCATACAACCAGAACAAGTAGTCTCTCACAAAGGGGGGAGGGGTCATCAATTAGCAGTCAGTGCACCCAAGACCACCACACACACACACACACACATACGCATCTGCACACTAGAGAATACCACAGAGCATTACATAAAAACGTGCTCAGGTTCAAATGGTCCTCTTTACATGTTTGTAGATGTTTGACAGGTACCTAACTATCAGAACACATGACTTCAGAAACAGGACATAGTACTGTAAACTTAAACATTCCCAAATACAATCAAGTTAATAAAACTAATAAATAAAGGAGACAGTGACCGTAAGAACACAATTTATGGAGATGAAGATTTGTGAATTGTGAAATAATGTTTCTACCGAACGAGCTCATATCTCTGGTGCCCATTAAGTAATGCTCACCTCACTGCTTTATGGTAATATTGTATGTGATTAAGTACCAGTGTTTGTCATGTATTTAATTAATTGGATTAGCCAAAACAGACATTCACTTCTGGTTATTTTGAAGATACACCGTGATATCGACGACTCATAGAACACTACAAACAAACAAACCTGGTAGTGGTCAAATCTGCGTCCAGTAGTTTCCGTTTTTGGTCGTTTCCCTCTCTTGAAAAACAAACCTCTCTGTACTCTGCTATGGTTCTTTCAAACAGCTCAAATATCTCTTCAGCAGCAGCAGTTTGTCTCTGATTCACTGGTGCTCTCAGCATTTGGACTTTAGACATTTTCATGCAATGACAGTTTGCTTTGGGTAACTTGTTGTTAGATACTTTAACATAAAATGATGGGAACTATGTAAGTATTCCATCCCATATCCAGTTACTAACCTACTCGTTTCATATTGACAAACTGAGTCCCACGTCCAAGCTAAGGTAACAATCAATCAATATCTAATCAATAGCTTAACAGACTACCGGGATTTTATCATGGATAAAACAATCAAAACATTGTGAACACAACACTGTTCAGATGGGTTTATCCAAAGACACTCCTCTGTTACACATGAATTCTCCAGGTACTCTTCTTCTTCTGCTTCTTCTTCTTATTATTATTATTATTATTGTTGAGGTTGGCAAACAACGTTATGATGCATTACCGCCACCAACTGGTATGGAGGATCTTGATCTAACTATACACCTAGTTATTAAAAAAACCCAACAAAAAAGTTTGTTTTCCTAAGATATAGAAACAAAAAAGATAACACTTTTCTCTAGAGTTTCTTTGTAAAATATCCCGTAAATCAAATTTTAACTTTATTTCTTTAAAGTTCAGAATCAGTTCTCTTCTCTCAGCCTCATATTTTGGACAGCGAATCATAACGTGTTCTACGGTTTCTTGGCGCTCACAAAAGCCACACCTTCCTGTATTATGTTTTCCTATTTTAAATAGTGTACTGTTTAACCCGTGTGACCAAAACGTAGCTTGGATATTATCATCTCTCTTCTCTCCCTGTGTTTCTCCTCATGCCTACTTTCCTTTGAATTCTGTAGAACCACCCTTCCTGTTCTTTCTTCTTCCCACTCCTTTTGCCACCTTTCTTTCAACTTTTGTTGTTGTCTTTAATTAATTGTTGTCTTCATTTCCGTTTTACTAAAGGGTGCTGTGATGTCATTGTGATTAGTTTGTGTGGCTTCTTTTGCATTCCTGTCAGCTATTTCATTTCCTTTGATTCCTATATGTGCTGGTATCCAAACAAATGTCATATTTAATCCCATCATTTGAATTCTATATAGTGTTTGTTGTATCTCTATTAAAACATCCGGTCTGCTGTCTGCATAGCTGTGCTTCAAGCTGGTTAATGACGAGCTGGAATCTGAGCATATTACTGCTCTTAAAGGTCTTACATCTTCAGCCCATTGCAATGCTAACAAAACTGCCAGCATCTCCCCAGTGTACACCGATAATCCATCACTGACTCATTTGCTAATTTTAATGTTGAAATCAGGAACTATGAAAGCAATACCAATTTTGTTAGCCAGCTTCTTTGAAGCATCTGTATACATTTGAACACAGCTGTTATTTTCTATGTAGGTTTTTATTATCTGTGGATGTAAAATAAACTCCTTATCTTTGTTCTTTTTGCCAGGCAAGGTGAGATAGGGGTCAGGAAGTATCCAAGGATATATCACTGAGAGTGATACTGTAGGACTAATGCTTATTTCAGTTATTTCTAGCTCTTTTGCTTTCTGCTCAACTGTCCATCCAAAACTTTTTGTTTCTCTCCTCTTCTTTTCCCAACAGGGTTTCAGTGTCTCTTGTGTTGGATGACTTTCACTATGTCCTTTTAAATTAACCCAGTCATTTATAGATAGCTGTATTCTCCTTAATTCCAGTGGCATTTCTCCCATTTCCACTTGTAATGCTGATGTTGGGGTTGTTCTAAGGTACGGTTCGGCAAGAGCCTACTTTATAAAACTACGAACGCACCGGAAGAATTTCTTCCTCTCACTGCAGTACAGTACACTGCAAGGCGTAAACTGGAAGAATTTCTCACTCTTCAAAGTATTTTATAATATTATTAAATAATATACACTTCAGATGAAAATGTGTTGAAATATTTTACCCCACAACATTTATTCATTTATTTGACAGCTATACTGGTTACTTTGTAGATTAAGATTTGACATATGATCCGTTCATAGAATATGATGATGCATTGTTATAGATTAAACTACCCAGAAATATAGGCCATAATAGTAGTTAGGGGAATAATGGATGTTATTACTTTTTTTTAAACAACAAACTTTGTTTATACTTATCAATGCAGAATCATTAGAACATGCCAGGGAGGGACAAAAGACAAAATAATTAATGAGTTTTAGTCATTTCAGTTTGAGAGTGATAGCAGGCTCTAATCTTGTGTTTTCAGTTTTAATACTAAGGCTATACTAGGCCTACTATGTTGCAACAGGATTAGCACTTGTTAGAAACTAACCTCACCTTAATTCTGCAAACTTAAAACATGATTCGGGTAAAGTTATGTTACCTTACTTCCTCATTAAAAGCCTATTAAAATGCCTTGATAGCCACAAAAACCATCATAATCTGATAGCTCTGTTGTAAATAATAGGCAGCTGAGCTATTACCCTTGTACACAGTGCTTGTATAGGCTAGTTTTGTACTGAACTAAATGTGACAACTTACTTGTTCTACTGACCTGTGTTGAACTGACAACAGTCAGAATCAGCGCTGAATGATGCGGCCACATGAACTATGTATACATTCACCTACTGTTGTACGTACTAAAGTACATTTGAACAGTGAAGCATTAAAGGATAACCTGGGCTCTATTTTTACAAATGTTGGGGTCTAAATGACTAATAGTTACCAAAGGTTCTGGAATTGGTCCAGTAGATCGCTTCAGCCAGCATCTACTTAGCTAGATGTTTGACTGACTGTTTTTCATTACCACTACTATTACTTTACATCTCTATGTGGAACTGTACTGTACTGTACTACTCTATGTTCTCTTTCTGCCTGCTCTCGGTCTGTCCCTCTCTCTCTCTGTCTTTCTCTCTCAACCCAACCGGTCGAGGAAGATGACCGCCCACCCAGAGCCTGGTTCTGTTCGAGGTTTCTGCCTGTTAAAAGGGAGTTTTTCCTTGCCACTGTCGCCTAGTGCTTGCTCATGGTGGGAATTGTTGGGTCTCTGTAAATATAAAGAGTCAGTTTAGACTTGCTCTATATGAAAAAGTGCAGAGATAACTTCTGTTATGATTTGGCGCTATATAAATAAAATAAAATTGAATTGAATTGATATCCCTCATTCTCTGTTTAGATGTACATCCTAAAAGCCCCCCCTAATCAAAAGATCAAAGAATGGTGAGGTGTTGCTGAGATAACCATGTACATTTTAACTTGCTTTTTAAATTCAGTAATTCATTCATTCTTTGAAATAAGACACATTGCATTATTACTACACACTGCTGAATCTGTTTTTTAGGTACACTGAGTCGAGCAGTTCTGTTACCTGACCGGGACTGGACTGGTCCAGTCCAGCATTGGTGAGTATGATTTTGATTAGTTTGGGATTAACAACTGCCACACCTATAGAGTACTACGTATGCTCTGCAGTGTCTTAACTTTTATACACTGACATAACAACACTTTATGATATATCTATGGCATGCAGTAACACAAAGAATATTGAGCCAAGACGAGACAGGTGGGAGCAACTTACTTCTGCCTTCTGCATCTGATTTCCTCATTTTCCTTTCTAAAATAAAGCTTTCAAACAATAATTTTGCATTCTCTGCAGTTAGGTTAGGAGTAGGACCCAATGTTTTGTTGAAATAGGCCCATCAAACCCTAACCCTATAAAACCTGCTTGCAGATCACTCACACTATTGATCAAGACTGACTGATGTCTATGGTTTGGATTGCTCAGGTTCACCTAGGTCCGTTGGCCGGTACAGGTCAACTAGTCATGAGTATTGCCATTCAGTGAATACCAAATCAGCATTCAGTTCACAAGCACTTTTTGATCATGACTGACTGATGTCTCTGGTTTCAGTTGTTGAGGTTCACTAAGGTCCCTTGGCCAGGGCAACTCAACCAACCGTAAGTATTCCTATTCATTGTCGTTGTCAAATCAGCAAGCAGAGCACTAGCAGTGTTGCACTAGCACTATTGATTATGACTGACTGATGTTTCTGGTTTGAGTTGCTCAGGTTCACCCAGGTCCCTAGGCCAGGATAGATCAACTAGTCGTCAGTAACAGCATTCACTGAATACCAAATCGGCATGTAGATCACTAGCGTTGTTGATCATGACTGACTGATGTTTCTGGTGATTGATTGATGATTGCTCATGTTCATCCAGGTCCTTTAGCTGGGGCAGGTCAGCTAGTCGTGAGTATAGCCATTCATTGAATATCAAGTCAGCATGCATTTAACTGGCACTACTGATCATGACAGACTGATGTTCTGTTTTGGGTTGCACAGGTCCACCCAGGTCCCAGGCCGTGGAGAGCAGGTCCATTGGTGGTGAGTATTGTGTTTGGTTTTGTCACTCATTGTAGGACATTGCGCATACATTCTAAATCCATTTGATGGCTACAACACACTTTTTTTGTTTTTGCTGAGGTCTTTCACATCCAAGGTCTTCTTCATGTACTCCCATGCAGTCCGCAGTATTCCCAATGTCCAAAGAATATTTCCATGTCACACCCAAACTAATTACTTACGTTTTATTACATTGTGTTCTTCTTGTAACTGTGTTTGGTAAGCCTATACCATAGTTCAGGTTTTCATCTTGCTGCCTTGGCACCGCACACCACAATGTGTTACTGCCACACAGGGCATTTATGTCATTGTGCTGTGATTCACAATGGTAGGTCTAGGATCATTTCCTGTTAACCTTGTTCTTACAGGAAACATTAAAGGCTTTGTCAAATACAGGGTTTCCCTGTTAAATCAAGTGTTGAGCAACTAACTGAATCTTCTGAGATTCTTCTGGGATTACTAGAGAGCGCTCTCCTACAGGCTGAAATGCCTGGCTGTTATCAGACAACCAGGATTACCGTGAGTAATTCAAGTTTCTCTTTATTGCCAGAGTTCCAGAAAATCGTTATTACAAAGCTAGTGACTCTATATGATGAGATAAAAAAGCTGCAGATGCGCGAACCTCACTCTGCATGTCAGATAAACAGGATGGAGTCCTTAGAAGAGTTCCAGAGGAAGGAGGCTTCTCTCCTTGACAGCCACAATTGTGATACCTTGGTAAGATGTTTTTGATTACTAATGAAATACCAACTTTCCTATGGAGAGTGCAGTGATGGCGAAGCTACAGGCAGTGCTGCTGTGGGCGTTGCATACAGTTTGCCAACTGGTCTCTGTACTCCAAGTTGAAATTAACTTTAACCCTGGTGTCAAATCTGATTACAGATTTGTGTGATATACAAAGCTGAAAGAAGTTAATATTGTGTGTTTCAGAGTTACCAGAGTTGTACAGTACAATGTCAGAATGTTATCACAATTTTTGAGGAGGTGGGGGTATTGCTTGGAGACATGTCAGGTGTCAGACGGGCCACCGCCAACGTGGCTACACCGATTTTCTATAGTGACAACGTATCTGCTAGCCTCACTGCACCCTACCTAGCTGTGAGCACAGACCAGACTGCTCGTAGTGTGTACACATCTTAAGGCTGCAGTCTTAAGTAAAAAAATGCTTTTATTTATAGGTTTGTCATGTGGCAAGAGTGGGGGGGAAGACGTTAAGGACTGCACACACAAAGTGATGGACAGGTATTTTGCGCATTTACTCGTAATATTTCACAAGACACACAGATCTTTGGACATTGGAGCAGAGCAGTTGATCATGGTAGACTAGCTCTGCTTTGGTTATCTTGTGTCGCCAATTTGTTCTCATTTTGAGGTTGAGAGAGAATTCAGTCGATGGTTTGAAGTAGGCCTAGCCATCAACTCTCTCAGTATGCCTACTGACTTCCTATGTGTGTATATGGCACAAAAGATAATTGCATATCTTTTTTTTCTTTTGGGTTTCTCTTAGATTAGGGTCTTCATCACTCAACTGATGACCCTCTTTAACATGAAGGGGAAGGGGAAAAAAGAGAACATGTGGCTTAAGGACACAAAATTGTTTTCGGCAATATATATAACCAGCAGGCAATTAGTTCATTTTTAATAGGGGGGATGGCCCAATGGGAGCACCCTAGTGATGAGAAGACCGGTTCTTTTAAAGCTGGGGTAGGCAAAATCTGTGCAACCTATGCAAAACCTTCCGCCTCGTATTACTAAGCCCTATGACTCGTATCACCTTGTATGCTAAGCCCCTCCCACCAAACCCACAACTTCGACCGGCAGCAGAAGGAGTCGGTTGCCCTGCAAAACCTCATGCCTCATAGGGCTCACTCTCCACAGCGTGACCCTCACTGAGACTGTGGTCCCTCTGGCCGCGACTTGTCTTCTCAAAGACGCCCCTCCAGCTCTTTGCGGCTGCAGATCAGAGCGCCCCAGGCTGCAGAAGCAGCTGCAACGCCGTCCAGCAGCTGCAACACTGTCCAGCAGCGGGATGAGAGACTAGTACACCACACCCCTCAAAAGTTATTCCCCACTGTTTGTCATCATGCCTCTTTGCCACTCATCGATACGAGTGCCACGACATTGAACATAATGAGCCTGAAGCTCTGTGTGGAGCTGGGACATGTTGGTTTGTACTATATGCTGCTGTAGGCAAAGGAGGTATTGGACATTTATCACAAGTTGCAGGATTTTCCACCACTGAATCAGGCTTTCACCATCTGAAGGGACATGCACGTGCATCTGCATTTGTAGAACAGCCAATAGGAATGTGCCTTCTCTCTGAAATGACCTGTGATTGGCTAAAGTCTCCCGTCATGGGCTAGATTTTCTGAAGCCTGAAAACAGAGCCAAGAGGAGGGGCTGAAGTAAAGTTTTTTTCTCAGACCACTTGAATTACAATATGCTGAAGTATAGTTTACAGAATATTATAGATCTAAGAGAAAACTGACAGAAGGGTGTGACTGAGAGAAAAAGGTGCAATTACAAATCCGTCTGCTACTTCAGCACTACGGAAAGCACCATTGATCAACACACAGCACAGTTAGGCTACTGATATTTCAGAGCCATGGTCGGGGCCATAGATTCTAACTTGCACGAACCTCAGTTAGATAAAGGATCAATGAGTCAGGCAGACTACACTAACATGTTCAGCTAAACAACCCCTCTATCGTTGCACTCTCTAGGGGATGGACAGGGGGCATGGCAGGTTAACAAGGGGGATGTATTTTGGTCAATTTGCTAACAAGGGGGATGGTATCCCCCCTGAAACTGCCTACTGTCTATAACTCATGTACCATGTCTCCTGCAAGCTAAGCCTCAACAGTGGCATTTGTATTTATTTATTTTACATGGGTTTTTTTTGTTTGTTTTTATTGTAGCTGCTGTTATGAAATGGTATCCGTCTGCAACAGAGGTCCATATCAGAAGTGCAGCTGCAGACCATCTTAAACATGCCCCTGGGAGAGAGTGGGGGGAGGCAGTTACAAACAGAAAAGGAACAGCTTGCTGTGGGCCTTGGCAACAGCCACACTCATACTTCTGTTTTTACTCTTCCTTTCAGTTGTTTTCCCATATAATTCAATTGTGTGCTTTGTGTCTTTAGTTTATACACGTGTTGTCACGGCCTCTGCCGTATCACTAGTTATTTTCCCTTGTGTCTTTTCTTCCCTCTGCCCTGTGTCTCCTGTCTCTCCCCTGTCAGTGTGTGTGTGCGTACATGCCCCTTTCTGCACACTTGCCAGCCATCAGCTCGTCTACACAACAGTATATCTGCTCCGGTCTTCCATCCACTCATCGCCAGATCGTTGTTTCACCACAGTTGGTAGTTTCTCAGTCTCGGCTGCTCAGTGTTATTTATTCCCTTGTGTTATATCCTTTGACTTACCTTCTCTCCCTGTGCCTTCAGGATCACCACTTCCCTGGCTCCCTGCCTTCTCTGCTTGCTTGCTTGCCTGCTACGACCTGGACTGTTTTCCTGCCTGCAGCGTCCACGCCATCCTCAGTCGCCCCTGTTCATCTACTCAGCCATCATCATCTTCCCCCTGAACTTTGCAGTAAACCTTTCTTCACTAAATTCCTCCGGTCTGAGTATGCGCATGGGTCTGTCCTTATTGACTATAACGTGTATCACAAATTTAATTTTTTAAACAAATTATTTATTGGAGTGGTAAGATTTGCTGTGAATGGTTGAAAAGCTATCTGTACATACTGATGTTGATCAACTGAAGACAATGCATTTTAGACAATGATATTGGAGGGTACTATTTTTACATATAAGCTGTTCTCCCCTGCTACCTAATTTGATCAGACTAGACTTCCAGGTAACTTCTGCTTACTGCATTTAAAATGTTACCTTCATGGTCAGTCTAGTCAGTGCCAGTGGTTATGTAAATGGTGTCTGGGGATCCCCAGGAACCTTTGAGGGGTGTCCAGGGGGTTCACAGAAAAATGATAGACAGTTTGTCATTACAATTATATTCATAAGAATTATCCCAAAATGGAAAACTTATAAGAATGGTTGGCTACTGTAATCCTAGGTGTCACTCTCACCGTTATTTCCCCATGTAGACAATCCTCCAGTTAAATACCAAATCAACAATTATCCAGGTCTATAGCCCTAATATGTGTGTATCTGTGGGTCCATGACATGAAAATATGAGAACCACTGAGCTATGTGATGATGGAGCACCTGGCTAAAAGGATTCCCCCCATGCTCTTAGTCTTTTGTTTTTAATAACTACTAGGACGCAGATGTATGTTGGAGTTAAGTGGGAGAATTGTTTTGAGAAACCATAAAGAGGGAGTGAGGGGGAGGGGTTGAAGGAGACGGCGTAGAGAGGGGAGAGAGAGAGATGCTGTAGCGCGGTAGAGTGGTAAAGAGACCTCTACCGCGCTCTACCGTTCATGTGCGTCATAGTCCATCAGTCTGTTGATGTGGATGTGACTGCCGCTCGTCACGGTTTCTGAAACATTTGTATTTGCATTGTCTCCCGTCCGAAGCGTCATGTCCTCATTGTCCCTGTGTGGATCACAGACAGACGCAGATTGGTGTTTGCCCCGGCGGTGGACCCACACAGCAGCGTTATCATGTCTCCGCCACAGCCAACCCGCCGCCTCCTGCTGACGGCAAAAACACAGATGAGAGGTAACTAAACGCACCGTCAGGCCCGGGGGAAGCACTGGTGTCTCCGGTGTTCAAGGATGAAGCGGGCCTGTGGATGTGGTGGGAAGGACGGCATGCCGACAACCAGCGTTAGATAATATGCAGCGGTATTGTGAGGAAAGATAACGTTACAGCTAGCAGGAATATTTCTGACAGTGACATAATGACAGACTGGGTTAGCGCGTGCATTGTTGTGCTAATATGTTGTGTTGTCACTGATTATAGATAGATAGATAGATAGATAGACTTACTGACAGAAAGGCAGAAAGGCAATTTATTATAATTCAAGCATTTGATTGATTAATATGCCATGGGCCCAGTGGTGTAGCCAGGAATTCATTTCAGAGGGGGCTGGGGGTTCGAGTTATTTCACACATTTCAAAATTAGATTTTGAAATTCGATTTTCCCCGTTTTAATTACCTGAGTATTTACATTTTAAACTCATAAATTCGGCTGTCCCCGAATCCGGATTTTCCAAGTCGACTCAGATAGCAAAATATGACTTGAATAAACAATGTATTGTCAGACACAAGTAGGACTACTGAATTTACAGTGAAGCCTGACATTAAAAAGCGCTCGTTATGTTTAATGAGGCATCAACCATGTTCAACCATGATATGATCAGGACATTCAGAAACACAGGTAATTACTTTTTATCCATCTTTTAGTTCAAGCGATTGGCTGCACCTACAAAAGGTCATTGAGCTATAGTCAAAGTTCAACAGATTTGAACTTTCGGCGCACCTCCGCTCCGCTCACTGCGGACATCCGCACTGAACTATGGCAACACACCACATTCACATTGGAGATAATCCGAGATAATGTGAGTAGGGCTTTAGTCGCTGCTGCTTCTAAGAATAAAACAAAAAACATAACAGAAAACGACATTAAGATTAAGGGCACTCAAGGAGTAAAACAAATAAGACAAAGTCAATTACTTGAGCTGTCTACAAGTAATACTGTACATTAAATAAAAGCCCGAGACATAACATGTTCATTTTAGTGACTGGTTTGTGGGTTAATTATATATTACCAACATTCTTATCAGTGAACACAAATGACTAAGTGCTGCATTATTGATTATTTTGGCCACTTGGAGGCAGCCGAAACAAGCTGAAAACACAACATTGACATTTTATCTTATAAGTAGACAAATCTTTTAGCAACTTTAACAGCTGTCTATTTACACATCCAGCAGAGCAACATCAGCATTCATTTGGAGTCATCTTTGTGTACACCTGATGAATGTCAATATTCACTGTCCTTTTAGCTCTATTTTGGTCTTCACCAACCCCTGAGAAAAATATCTGGCTCTTTAGCTGCTAAATGCTCCACCAGGCTAGTCTCCAACTTTTTCTGCTGTTTAGTGCTGGGTAGTGTACAGTTATATCTACACTGTATCAGCACTTTGTCATTGAAAACAGCTGCTTTTTGCTGCTGGAAACAAGGTTGACGAGGGCGGTAAGAGTGAACCAAAACAGTAAAGAAACTGTCTTAATAATTGTCTCCTGTCCTCCGTATGTCTTTCTGTCTTTGACCCCTTGTTTTGCAGACAGTGCTGTGGCTTCCTGATGCATCTGTCCAGCCACCATGCAGTGTTCTTGGAAGTCCATGATGCTGCTAGCATTAGCCTCCATAGCCATCCAGTACACGGCCATCCGCACCTTCTCCACCAAGCCTTTAAGCCTGTTGTGCTCTGTGGGCCTGGCACCCACAGGCCACGCAATCAACTGCAGCCTCAAAGATCTGACACTCGAGGGCTCGGACCAAGGCTGTGATGAGATCCTCTCCCACACCCCCTCCTCCCCCTCCTTCTCCCTCCCCTCCTATAATGGCAACAAGAGAACCCACATCCTGATTCTGGCCACCACACGGAGCGGATCCTCGTTTGTGGGTCAGCTGTTCAATCAGCATCCAGAGGTTAGAATGCAATATGGATACATATGACCTGTTTTATATCAAATTGTCATCTACAATCAAACAATACAATCATACATTTGAGAAGACATCAGAAGTACTGTCATTTCAATAACACTGGGGGTAATTTGGTTAAACAAAAAATATATTTAGGAATATGCACAGAGTAAATTTGGACCTGTTTACGAGACAGGTAATAATGCAAGACCTGCCTTGAGGCCCCTATCATTTTAGTTGAAAATGTGCTGTAGTGGGACATAGTGCCAAACCAATACAGCTGCAAGCGGTGTGTTGGAGAGCACATTGTTTTGACATAGATGTATTAAACAACTTTTAAAGCACAAAATTTCAAAAAATTCAAAGATTTTGATTACTAGGTTATAACCCCACCTACTTTGATCAATCTAAATCAGATTTCACCTGCTGGCTGGAACATGAACATAGATCATGTCATCTTAATTTTAGAAATGTGCAGTTAAATATGAGATCTAAACATTTTGAGCTTTTGGCGCACCCAAGCTCAGAGTTAGCATCTGAGAGCACCACATTTGGTTACAGTAGCACCACTTTGTGACTTTATGTAAAATACACCTTATAAACACAATTCTAAAAATCTATAACTGCAAAATGGAATGCAGTATCAAAATAAAATGTAATAACTGCTGTGCAGCTCAGTCCAGACTTTTCTTGTGCAAAATTTGGTGAAAATTGAATCAAATTTGAAAGCTGTGAAAACTTTGAAAGGTTTTGGATATAATTCAAAATGGCAGAGAATCACATGGTCAAAACAGGTGGGTTCTTATTCCAAAAAGATGTGAAATTATGGTCAGAATCCAGGAAAAAAAGAATTAATCAGAGTTGAAATTGGAGAACTTGTCAGAAGAGCAACCATCTCAGTAGAAGTCAATCAGTGAAGCCTTTGTAGTAAACTGGGTAGTCAAGTAAAAGACATATGACAGCTCACCAGGATAGTATGTATAAAGCTATTTAGAGTCAAATTCTGGTTCGAAAGTGAGTAAAAATCCTCAGAATAATGTTATTTTGCTCTTTCTTCTTATAGTATTTTTGCACATAAACGTCCCAAATGTTCCTAGACTTTGTCTTTGCTGCTACATGAGCTACTATGTTATCTGAGAGAGCTCGAGGTATTGTAACCCAGTAATGCAGAAATTATGCTTGTCAAGATACACAAACATCGCTGTAGATCTATACAGAGAAGGATGTTATGGAAAATTGTTGGTTAAATATAGAAGCAAACAGCCAAGCAAACACTTCTGAATGACACCTGTGACCCATGACCGTTCATTTCTGTGCAAACATAATCATGTTCCAGCCTTTACGAGTCACCAGCTGATGGCTGCACTATATACACAGAGGCAGAAACCACACAATTTAAGGAAAAGATGTTTTGGAAATGTATGAATGCATGGTGTTAAAAGAAAGATACTGGCTTGATCATGTTTTTTTTCTGTCACTGACCACATCCAAAATTTGGTCACTACTCTGACTTATAAAATTACACTTTATCAAATTAAATATGATACTATGTTTGTTGTTTGGGAAAATGCAGCAGTACACAAGTGATACTGTAACTTGGGCCCATCACAGCCCACAGTAAGCCTCCTACAGCTACAGCCCTGATAGCACCAGATTTAATGAGTCAATTCACTGAATGCCCTACCAAACCCCAAACCATTTGCCATAAGCAAGCTGCTTTTATGAGGATAATGGGCTTTCCTGGGTGTGTGTTTAGCTGTAGATACAGTAAAAACAAGTAGCATTACAGATTCTTGGATTCTCGTAAGAAAATGGCCAGGCTCACCTAGAAACTTCAGTCTGTTACATAGTTTTGGTCACTGTCATATACTGTCTGATATTTTTTCATATCCAAGGTCTTCTACCTGTTTGAGCCTCTGTACCATGTCCAGTTGGCGCTGCTTCCTCGGCTGGCACAGAGTCGGAACCTGGCTGAGAGGAGGGTGATGCTGGGAGCAGCCAGAGATTTGCTGAGGTCTCTGTACCACTGCCACCTCAACAGTCTGGAGAGTTACATACGACCCCGTCCTGCCAACCACTCCACTGACAAGCTTTTCAGACGAGGAGCTAGTAAGGGACACGTGTCAGCACTTTGTCACATAATGATATTGATACTACAGTAATGTTTTATGTATGTAACTGCTTTTGCAACACAGAGTGCTGCAGGAATGATGTATCTCTGTAGTCCAACCCGGAAGTTAGCATCTCCCTGGTTAGCTCACAAAAAACCATTGGGATTTTTCCCATTGTATTTTGGATTGTTGCAGAAAATAAGCTCTGTGGCAAACAAAAGTTTACGATCATCTTCACAAATGAACACCACTTTTATGATTTCTGAAGTGTAAATGCAGTCGCCAGAAGTAAAAAGCTAACATTAGGCTATAAACCAACTACACCATGGTCACGACTTAAACATCACCACCACTAAGCTTCCAACGCTTACCTCTTCTACAAAAGCCCTTGGGAAAGTTTCTGTGTTCAGTGTGATGGCGTTTAATGTCCCTGACAACCTCTGTAGTCTCATTTAGCCACTTGTTAGCAACCATCTTTTTTAAGACACGTAAAAGCTTCAAAAATTCACCAGTGGGGTATTTACTGATGTATTTTATGTCATTCAACAAAACTTGAAAATCTCTGGAGCTTGTGTTAACCACAGACCTTATTTCAGGCATCTAACCAAAAACCCATTCAAGAAACCCACTGACTTCCAGATGAGGGAACCGGAAGTGCAAAAATGCTAACTCATTTCCGGGTTTTAGGACTCATTGCTGCACCACTCTATTGTGTCCTGTCTTTAGGCCAGTCTCTGTGCTCCCCCCCTGTATGTGAGGCTCCTCTGGGCCCTGAGGAGCAGAGCCTGGTGCTGGCTGATGAGGGGGAGTGTGTGAGGAGGTGTGGGCCACTCAATGTGTCTCTGGCTGCTGATGTCTGTAGAGCAAAGCGCCATGCAGCCATCAAGACAGTCCGGATTCCCCAGATCAGTGACCTCAGAGCGCTGATTGAGGACCCAAGACTCAACCTGAAGGTAGAGAAGTAATTACAACTATTATTATATTTAATTTAACAATTTATAACACTTTTTTGTTCATTCAAATCAGAGCTGTAGACATAAGACTTGCAACTTCAACTTGAGTTGGACTCGAGGCAGGTAAACACGGGGCAAAAAACATGAAAGAGTCCATGTCAGGGTGGACTTGGTGACCCATAAATATTGAAAAATACAATATTGTGGTTAGTTTTGCCTTTTGGAGCTCTGCCAAACTGTCATGAATAATTAATAACATAACCAAGATGCTTTCAAAGTTACCATAACCTAATGCACACTTTCAGTTGCTGGCACTGGAATAAAATAGAGAAAACTCTAAAGTTACTTTAAAGAAATTAGCCTTTTATCATAAAAATAATTAGTCTATTCACATAAATGAGTAGCTTAATAGTTTCCCCTATTCATATCCACCATATCGCCTATTGTACTCACTGCAGCTGTGAAAAAAAAAAAAAAAAAAAAAAAAAAGTACTATATGTAGCAATTTAGTTGTGTGCATTCAGCATCGCTACCATCATGGAAAGCTCTACAATATGCCAATATGTGAAAATATGAATACACTAAAAAATATAAAGTTGTTTCAACATAAAAATATGAGTGATTACTGCCTTTTTTAAACCTGCAATAACTGATTCTTTTGGCCAATTGGGGGCAGCAGAAACAAGTTGTAAACATAACACCGACATATCACCTTTTAAGTTGATATGGCAAACTTGTTGGCAAATGGTTGCGTATTTATACTGTACATTCAGTAGTTACGGAGCAACATTAACATTCATTCCACCTGGTGAACATTGAGTCCAATATTCACTCTTTTAGCTCTGTCTTTGGTCTCTACCAACTCCTGAGGGAAATATCTGGCTCTATAGCTGCTGAATGCCAACTGTGTCTGTCTGCTGTTTGGTGCTGAGCAGGTAGTGTACAGTGGGTTTTAAGACTTCTCAAAGACTTGAGTCTTGACTTGGACTAGCCCTCTAAAGATCTGAGACTTGACTTGGCTCAAAAGACCTAAAAACAGCTCTCCAACTGTGGAGCAGAACGGCAAAAAATAAGATCCAAGTTGTAATAACACAAAAGTCTTGTGCTCATAGTATTCTCAGTCTTCTAATGAAGACAAATGTTTCTGTTGTCTCAGCTCATTCATTGTGTGAACATATGCAGAGTTACAAACTTCCTAATAGGGTTGGGTGATATGGTATATACTGTGTGACGGTAGAAATGTGTCCTCTGGCAATATTGTTATCCCTTAGTGTCTGTTAAATATTCAGGGCAGGCTATGTAGCAAAACAAGGCTGGATTCTTGCATGATATCGCGATTTGTCCAGTCTTTTCTTAAACACTTTTCTTTGACCTCGAAGGAAAATGTCATGAGGTCAAGGAAAGATGTGAAGGAGAATTCATAAGGACTTAGCACTGCGGTTGTCTTTTCCTAAGAGAATCCCACTGCACTTATAGGCTACGTAATTATGCAACGGCGGATGTTATTGACGTGGGTCTGCCATGGTCGTTTTAAATGTCGCTGCCGCATGAAATGTGGGGCAGCATTATCTACTTTTGTAAAGGATGGTCCAGTGTACCCTATGCTGAAGGAGGTGGGAAAGGAAGCATTGAAGCACCTATCCTTAGCATTTAGAGAATTTGACCAGCTCTTATCATGGCTGCTACTTAGAGACTTCCGGGTCATTTCACTCAGTTAGGAACCTTCCTAAGCAAAAAAGACTGTTCCACCGCAGCCATGGAGGAGGAGAGTGAAATTGTAAATACAGAGCATGAAGTACAAAGTATGGTTATTTTAAAATTACATATACCGTGATAGAAGATTTTCACCATATCGCCCACCCCTACTTCCTAATCAGTATGTAGTCACATGTAGAGACATAGCAGGTAGACTTTTGTGAGCTCAGTTTTAGCAGTTGTACATGTTTGCAAGAAAAGTGATTTGCATTTTGTGTGAAAGCAGTGTAAAATGACAGTGTTGTTGGAAAACAGTTAAGATGTGGAGTTTTGTGCAGCTAAGAATGTATAATCTAAGGATTGCTTTTAACGATATGAAAAACTAAAATATTGAAATTCTGATATGTCACTTTTTAGACTCTTCTGCATTTCAATCCAAAGCTCCCCACAGCTAGACTTCCCCCAATAAAGACACAATTTAGTGGTTGGGACAGCAGAGACATTCAATAATGATACCTAGATGTAGTGAGCAGCTGATTTGTTCTGTCTGATTGGTTATTGTATTGACTGGTCCAGTGTGGTACTACTGAGTCAGGAGGCTGCATTTAACAGCTCTTCACTAGTACACGAGTACATGGTGGAGTGGATGATGGAAGGTTAGAAGACCAATCAATGCAATTCTAAATTGGCACTGATTGAACATGTAGTGACAACCAGTCCTTCGGAGATACTGCAAACACATGTACAGACACATGGACACATAATATACCCAACATAGGTTCACAGAACAGTGGTAGTGTTGTGCCAGTAGCCTTTGTTTCTCTGATGTAATCAGTGTGTCTGCATTAGCCTGGCTGGCTGAGGATCATGTACATGTGCTTTATAAAAAGCACAAACAGCACATCAGCCTTTTACAGAAACATTTAAAATTAAATAAAGATAAGCAGATATACAATATTTAACATGTTACATGTATCAGCACATTTAGATGAAGGCAAATCAAGCAGGAAGGCAGGTCACAGACAGGTAGCAGGTGGAGACAATGGGTTTACAGGAACAACATACAGGCAGGCAAAAGGGTAACAGACGATCAGGCAACCAGGAGTGTGCAAAGGAGAAGTTATTGCAATTCTGACATGATGATGTAGGCTATTTACGTGCTGTGACTGCAAGGCTAGCAGTTTGGGGTAACCATATTGGAATAGTTAACACTCCCAAGTTGTAATAACAGGAGATTTTCCTGCTCTAGACTGGGGCCAGGTATGGCTGGATGAGAAAAGCAGAAAAACAGGTGTGTGGGAAGGTGCAGGGTCAGGTGATCAGCAGAAGTTGGAAACTCAAGAGGGGCGACTGGTGGACAGATGAAGAATGACAGGGTCTGGAAAGTTCCAATATGAATACAGAGCCTAGAGAGTCTGAAGTTGGAGAGGGACGGTGGGATATTGAAGAGCGATAGTCTTAGGCTGGGGAGGGAGGCAGGACAGGTGTCACCATGACACTGCTGTCTGAGAAGCAAAGATTAAAGTTGTTACAGAGTCGCAAAACCTCTTCTGGAGGAGGGTTGGTTGTACAAAATGTTTGACTTTGACATCAGAGGTCACGGTTCACATCCCATCTCATCTCTACAGTCTACAGGTTTTTTAAATCTTGCACAAAAAGACAAAAACATACCTGCACACTGATGTCTTGTCCACAGTTCTTTAACACTACATTGACATGACAACATTTACCACAAATAATCTTCCTCAGGTAAAGGTGAGGGTGTGAACACACTTACACGTGTCACACATCGTCTGTGAATTGAGTAATTGATAATGTGAGGACAATATTCCCAATTATTGATTTACTACTTGTGATCATACCATACACATGTGCATATCACAAACATTATATTAAAAGTACAGCATTACATGCATACACACTTACACAATAAGAAAATATATTCTTAAAATGCTGTGCTATATTTGTAGATTCATATGCCTTTAAGCTAACATAAATCAGGAACATGCAAAAAACAACAAATAGATACCTTATCACAAATGGGAGAAGAGGAGTAATGCAACAGGCATCTTACAGTGTCCTAGATATATCTAGATATTTCAAGGACAATGAAGCAGTGGTGGCGGGTGATTGTTTACAGGCACTGACGACTTTTGCTTGCACACTAGCAATGTTGCTGTCTAGCTTGGTGCACTTAGCTTTGACTCCAACTATGGAATACTGTTTACTCATTTACTCTAACAGACTGAATCAGAAAAGCAGTCCAAAACCCAGACAAAAGACAGTCCATCCAACAGTTTAGCTACTTAGAAGGATCCTCTAGAAAACAAAACAAACCTTTGACTTCTGAAAGAAAAAGTTTATTTAAATTTAAACATTTAAATTCAACATCAATGAATTGCTGAATGAACATTTGTTCCTGTTTTTCATAAACAGGATACAACAGCCTACAGTTTAGCTTATCATGCCATCTTGTTCTTGCCCTTTTGTCATGCTCTCACGATCTGCTGAACTGGACGTTGGCAATGGCAAATATTAGACCCAATCTAATACTTTATTTCTTAAAAGACTGGAATAGCGTGGCTCTCTGCTTCTCTAACAATAACCTACTTGTGTGGGTTCTTGATTGGCAACACAGCCAATCGCTCATGAATCCCATTGTTTTATTGGATTCAGGGTGCTGTTTTCTGGGCCCTTTTCACACCAATTTAATTGTATTAAGTAGTGTGTACTGAATGCTGGGACAGCAAGCCATTAGGAAAAAGAATACCAAATAGATTCATTTTTGCAGTTAATTTTACACTATATAACTTCACTTGAAGTATTAAAACTGCAAGCTTCAATTAACAGGCCTTCGCACATCTGCGCACGTCGGGGCATGCAGCATCCGCTGCTTCACCAGCAGAGACCGGGCACAGAGAGGTTAACCAGGAGAAAGGGGAAGATTCCCAGCATCATGGGCTGATTCTTGGGCTGTGACGGCCGGTGACCGGGTTGGCAAACACAGTAATTTTATAAATAGATAATTCATCTCAGTGCCCATAAAAAAATAAAGTAATCAGGCTTATCCCTAACACTACAACACTTTAGTGCACTGCCCAAGTGTTTTGATTCAACTGATTCTTAGTCCTCTCAAAGACAGTTAAGGACAGAGGACATTGTGTGTGTTATGATTTGCCATCTAGGCAACAGGGGGAAAAGGACCCAAGCGCAGACAGAGTAGGCAGACGAGAGCAGTTCTAAGGATTTATTAAACTCAAACAAAGTACACTTACTTGCAAATACTGGCAGACGAGAAGACAAACAACAGGGAACTGGAGGTAACCAGAATGAGTCAACAGAGAACAAAGCAAGGGGACCGGTATATATGGAGAAGTCAACGAGGGAAACAGAAACAGGTGAGTAACTAGACACAGGTGATACTAATCAAACAGGCGGGAAAAAGAACAAAGACAGGAAGTAAATAGCACACAAGAAAACAAGACCCGAGATTTAAAAAAAAAACAGGAAATCAGTCCAGAAACAACATAAGTCCTTTGTGGGTCATGACTGTGTGTGTGTGTGTGTGTGTGTGTGTGTGTAGCTCCTACACACACACACGCAGAGCCGATAGATTTTTTTCATATTCATATATATATATATATATATATATATATATATATATATATATATATATATATATATATATATATATTATATATATACATATAAAGTGTGTGTGTGTACAGACTAAACCAAAGTTGAGTGAAGGTTTTGCTTTCCCTTCAGTTGGCTCAAAAAACAAAAGACACTATAAACTATACAATTAATACAGGCGCTATAATGTATCTGCCTTATAATATTGCTGAGTGAAGTTTAGAAAGAATGAAGAAGACAGACATCAGTCAAATCATAGATAAAAAACAGTAGATGTGACGTGTCATAATAACCTGCTATTCCAGAATGGAACCATATGGCAGCCATCTTACCTGGGTCCAGTTTTAAGCTTGCTGTAAGAGGAACCTATGGTGAAAGAGGCTTATGTTGTATTTATAATCCTTGTATTTTTCTACCAATACACCAATACTGTTATTTATTCAAAGTAATGAGTGTAAGACAACTGTGCTTGTCTAGAATGAACCAAAAAAACAAAGATTCTGGTAGAAATTTGATTATCATAGCTCCAAGAGAACAAAGCATGCTTTCAGTCATGAAGATAATCTCATAATTTATATTGCAGACGTACTCGTATTGCAGACAATGATTTTATTTTTTAAATTTTGCCTGAACTTAATATGTAAGAACTGTCTTTGGTATTCTGAATGGCTAATATATTAAATTAAGCAATATCTTTTATGTAGAAATCCTAAATAGATTCAGTATTATGGCCTATATTGGCAGGCAATTACAATCAGAAACGCAAGAGAGAAACACACCTACTTTAATTAATATATTTATTAATGTCATAAATTGTACTTAAGGAAAAGATATATTTCTCTCTCTCTCTCACAGACACACAGGGATTGTTTTGATGATAAGAGATGTTGAAGTGCCTTGATAACTGTAAATGAGTTGTTATTTTTGTTGATTTTGTTGATTGATGAGTTTAGTTTTGAAAGGTTTTCTTTGTGCTGTAACGTTAATGCCTTCAGCAGAACTCCTGAGGACTTGTCGCAGTTGTTTTTCATTCTCATGGCAAGGTAATGTTATGGACATTAAATTTACGATGATAATGCAGAGGAATCGTGGGAATTTTGCAAAACTGCAAGCTGGACCTGAACTGGAGTACAAATCCCCGACTGGATTACTTAACTTAACTGTTTAACTTACTGATCAATGCTGTTGAGAGCTAGCAATCAGCAACTTAGAACTCAGCTGGTCCGTTACTTGGTGGCTAACAGTAAAGTTACCTAGTTTAACTAACTTTTTGTAGTTTTAGTTGACCCATTTGTAAAAAATAAATCTCTCATCTACTCTATACTGATGTGTGGAGTGATGCCAGCCTCCCTGATCTCTTTGGTCCTTTTAGTAAAGCAATTAAATGCTGCACAGCTGACAAACATAGTTGCTGCCCATAGGTGGTGATTGTAAACAATACCCAGGTAAGATGGCAGACGGTTATACCATGAGTTATGACGTAATGTCACATCTACTGTTTTACAGTATATCTGTGAGTCAAATGCTCTGTAGCAGAGGAGTCCATCCATTAGTAAACCAACACTGCCATCTAGTGGAAATTGCAGGATGATTCTCATCCTGTCCTCCTCCCTCTGCTGCTGTGCCATGTAAATCAAATGATGATTGTCTCACAAGGCTTACTTGCTGTTTTCATTGGATGGCGCTATGAGTATGACTGAATATTGTCATATAGATGTCCTCAGACCTGTAAAATTATCCAGCATGAGAAATGCTTTGATTTTGAAAATTTGTAGGGGGCACTATCGAGCTGTTTTGCCACACTTATGTCCAATACCCATATCAGATGTACATTTGTGCCACTGATGATGCATGTACAAAGTTTGGTGAGTTTTCAAGCATCCCTAGCCCCTGCTTCCTGTTTATGGCGAACAATGCGTTGTCATGGCAACGCTGTTTGATGAAAACTCACAATCTTCACCGTAAAGCATCATCAATGTCTTAAGACTTTGCTGACCAAATTTGAGGTGGATCTGGTTAATCTGCTAGGAGATGTGATTAAAAGTATAGGGCCTGTAACTTCCTGTTGTCACTAGGTGGCGCTATGACTTTGATTCAATATTGACTCCTAAATGTATTCAGGCTGGGAATCTCATCAAATATGAGGAATATGGAAAAGATCTGATAATTTGGAGCTGAGTTACAGCAGTTTCATTTTTCATGATGAAACATCAGAATTCGCCGCACCGCCATGACCACACCCTTCAGTGAAAACTCACAATTTTCACTGTAAAGCATGATCAAGGTCTTAAGGCTTTACTGCCCAAATTTGAGGTTGTTCTGCTTAACCCACTAGGAGTAGCATGTCAGACTATAAGGCGTGTCATTTCCTGCTGTCACTAGGTGGTGCTATGGCTGTGACTGAAAATTAGCATATTGATGCCTTCAGGGTGGGGCGGTCATGAAACATGGTAAGTTTGGGGCCTCTTGGACAATGTACAGTCCACTTATAAACCACTTCCTATTTGGCGGCAAAACACGTAAATTCCATGCCACGCCACGTCACGGGCACGCCAGTCAACTTAATACAAAGCTTTACGCAACTTTTCATGGTCAAGGTCTTAAGATGGCATAGGCGAAATTTGAAGTCGATCCGATGAAATCTCTAGGACAAGTTTGTTAAAGTACGGAGCCCTCAAATGGCATAAAATGCACTAAAAATTCAATGTTTATTAAAAATAACAAACTTCCTGTTGGGTTTAGGGTAGGGCTCCAAGAGGCTTTTTTCTAAGTCTGGACATAATACATACGCATACCAAATTTGGTGCATCTAGGTGAAAATGAAAGGGGGGGTCTTTTGTTTTGAAAACTGTAGGTGGCGCTATTTTTTTCTCCCCTCCCCCATGCTCCGAACCCATGTCAGATCGCTATTTTCGCCAAGCCTGACGTGTGTGCAAATTTTCATGAGTTTTCGAGCACCCCAGCACCTTATTTTTGCCTTGAAACACATAAAATAATAATAATAACTAGAATTTGCATTTCCTAAAGAAAACGCATGTGAGAGCTGGAAGCTGCTGCTCCAGCAGCAATTTTTGAAATAGTACTCCTCAGCTGGGAGTACTAGTGCTGCACTTCGCCACTGAACACACCGATAGTCAGCCAGAGATGTACGGGCATGTGCTCTAACCACTCTGCTACTGAGCAGCACAGCAGGTTTGAAGTCATTGCTACTTTTGAAAAGATCTTAATAGTGACACAACAATTAGAAAATGCTGCTGTTGTAATCAATCAAACAATTAAAGTCAGCTGAGGGTTTGAAGTAGGACTGCTCCACTGAACACAGTAGCAGTATAGTAGCAGTAGTACTACACTGCTCAAACTCCTGGAAGCTAAAATGTAAAACTGGTAGAATTGGGAGTTGTAAAAGTCAAATAGAAACATAATTGTCCTTAAAGAGTGTAACAATTTTACATTTGATTTTTTTCTGTAGCTGAAGGTATGAAATACATTGCTAGAAAGGCTGAAAGCTAAACTTTAATATCATCAATGGTTTTGACTTCTATTGCAATAAATTGTTGAAAATAAGCACAATATTTTAAGTATAAATGGTGGAAAAAAGCTAAATAGAAGCATAAATGTCCTTAAAGAGCCAGTTTCAACATTTGAATGGTTTCTGTAGATTAAAATATGCAAAAGTAAAAGTCCAAGAAGAATAAATTACAAAGCATTGCTGAAAATGCAGAAATATAAAATGAATTGGCCTGAAAAATTGGAAGGCTCAAATGTATTGCACTACGCTGCTCAAAAACATGGAAGCTGAAATGTAAAACTGGTAGAATCGGGAGATGGAAAAGAAAACATAATTGTCCTTAAAGAGCGTAACAATTTTACATTTGAATTGTTTCTGTAGCTGAAGGTATGCAGACGATGACAGAAAAACATACAGAAGAAAAATAAATTGCAAAGAATTGCTGAAAATCCATCTGGAGTCTTTTATTTTGAAAATCCATCTTTGTCTGTGGTCACCCTGAAAGCTCCTTTTACCTGTTGTGTGTGTGTGTGTGTGTGTGTGTGTGTGTGTGTGTGTGTGTGTGTGTGTGTGTGTTTGTGTGTGTGTATTTCTGTGTGTTAGTATCTGTATGTGTTAGTGTGTTAGTGTATGTGTGTGTGTTAATGTATTACTGCATGTGTCTGTGTTTGTGTGTGTAGTGACAGAAATAGGTTTGAATTTATAAACATTTCAAACTGCCAAAAATAGCTCAACATCAATCCACCAATCAGAACAGAGGAACGGACAGATGGAGGTTTAATCTTCTAATCAACATCAGCTGTGTATGTAACTATCTGGGGCCTAAAAGTGCTGAGTCATTGAGACAGAGAGAAAGAGAAAAACCTGTAAAAGTTAAACTCAGAAAAGTCACCATCATAAAAAAAAAAAAAAAAAAAACGTAGGTCGTATTGGTGAAACAACCTCACTGTCAGCACCAGAAGGCATTGCTGAACATGTAGATGTATAATTTGTGTGGATAAAGTAAAAAAATGATGGATAAATTACAGTCTGTCTATGTTCTGATGTGAAAATAATGTATGAAGAGTGAAAATTGTGGAAACGAGCAATTTTAGCTGAAATTTTTAAGAAGATTTTACAGCTGCCCTTCACTTTAGTGATGATGTCACCCACTCTAGCTCTGAACATTCCGCCACATACACACTCATTATAAACTCAGAAAAGGACTGAAAAAAGCATAAAATTAAAACTGTGAAAAATTAGTTGAAAAAAAGTTGAATCACAGTGTAATAGTTGAACATCTTGTGACCAGTTTAAAGTTTAAATGGAGTTTGTAGCTGAAAGTATGTGGAAGCAGTAGCTTCTAGAGTAGTAGTAACTAGAGCAGGTTGAAGAGGATTCTCCATTGACTTACATTGTAAAATAATTTTGAAAAAGCTGGTGGAAATTGTGTATTTCCTTTTGAAGAAGTGAGCAAATAAAATGAAGATCCAACAAGCCGTTGTCTTTTGTATATTTAATTAAGCAAAGAATAAGCAATCAAATGAAAGGGTAATCAAGAATAAAAAGTAAATAAAAGGAAGAGCAAGCGAGCACACAGAGTCAATCTTATTTCAGCTGAAAGGACAGAGATCATACACCAAGATGCATATGAAGAGTCTGACCCAGAAGGGAAGATGCAGTCACATATTTATAACCTCACAATACAGAGCAGACATAGCAGAGAATGGCAAGGATACCAGAATCGCCTCTAACCCACACCATCTGGAAACCCAGGGCAGACAGTCCTCCAGACTGCGGGTGTCCTCCCTCCTGGTTTCAAACAATTTGTCCTTCAGCAACAACACCCAACCAAGATACCAATGTACCTTACGACAGAGATGACCCAAGACAGAAATTATCCAAGTATGTAGAATGCAGACTAAATGACTAGAAAACAAGTTATTACACCAAAACATATCTAGCAACAGGAAAAGAGAAATTTTGCCCTCACACTTTTTAAAAAGTATAAAAGGTAGCAAATAGCTGAACATATGCTGTAAGTTTCTTAAAAAGCTGAACATTTTGATAGTTGAATGGTTTCTGTAGTTGAAAATATGCAGAAGTAGTAAGTGGAGTAAGTTGAAGATTTGACGATTGCTCCAATTCATTCCAAAAATTAAAATTAAAAGCTTAATATTTTAAAAAGTATAAAAGGTATAAAAAAAGAAAAATACAAGCACACATGTCCTTAAACAGCTGAACAATTTGATAGTTGAATGGTTTCTGTAGCTGAAAGTATGCAGAAGTAGTAGCAGTGCACGGAAAGTAGAATAAGAATAATAAAGAACAGGATAACAATAGTGTGAATGCTTAAGCAGCATTAACACTAATGAATGCTGAATCAGCATTCACACTAATAAAGAACAGGATAACAATAGTGTGAATGCTTAAGCAGATTTTCGGTGCTCAGGCCCTAATAATAATAACTCTACAAATTCAATAGGTCCTTGCTCTTAATTTCGGTGCTTGGGCCCTAATAATAATAATAATAATAATAATAATAATAATAATAATAACTCTTACAAATTCAATAGGTCCTTGCACCAATTTTCGGTGCTTGGGCCCTAATAATTCCTTCAGATACAATAGAGTCTTTGCACGACTTCATGCTCGGGCCCTAAATATCAAATGATTAAAAAGTAAAAACTAATTGATTGACTTATGTCAAATGTTTAAAAGAAAATTTATGTGGGGTGTCACATGTGCACCCTCTATTTGCCAGCCACCACTGCAATATGTTACACTTACCTCATGAAATCTATTTTCCAGACAAAAATAGCAGTTTGAACATCTATAATTCCTTGACAACAGGGCAAACTTCACCTGCTCAGTGCGATAATCAAAAGCTGCAGACCAGCTACCAAATGGATTTCCTATTACTTCCACCACTGTAGTGCTACTGCAGGTATTACTGCTATCACTATTTTTTCCTCTACCATTGCTATCACTAGTAGTAGAGTACTGTTGTTAGAGGGAGCTCACCCAGGAACCTTTAAACACATGCTGGTGTATGGAGACATTCAGAGACAACTGTACTGTTTCTGATACCACTGTGTATTCCTGGTCAATATGTTTCATCACCATTTATTCCATCATCATCAGGTAGTCCAGCTCGTTCGAGATCCACGCGGCATCCTGGCATCTCGTATTGAGACATTTCGAGACACTTACCGGCTGTGGCGTCTGTGGAGAGCGACCGGACGTCGACCCCACAACCTGGACCTTGGACAGATCAACACAGTGTGTGAGGACTTCCTCAGGTCTGTGTCCACAGGCCTGGCCAGACCTACCTGGCTCAGAGGGAGGTACATGCTGCTCAGGTGAGAAGGACATGAATAATATACATACAAATACAGTCTTTGTTCACAGTGTAAGCCTTAGTGCTCAGTTCTGATGAACTACTCTGATCCATTCACCTTCACCAGGGGGGCTGTTAGTCTGTCAGTCAACAGGACACACTTAAACAACAAAGTTTGCTTGAAGGTGGTGCCAATGAATAAGTGGTTAGTTTCTGGTGCAGACAGTGTCACCATGTGGTGGCGTATACACCACTATATGTTTTGACTCATAACCTCTGTACCAGGAGGCATAGAAGCTAAATTCTTTTGTTTCTTGAATGGATATCAAATGGATATTTTTCTCTTTTTTAAATTTTCTTAACCACCCCCCTTCAGAGTTGATACATATATATAGATATTTAGATAAGCCCTAAAAAGGATCTTTATTAGTTTTTTTTGATGTTTTTTGCTTATTGTCTTGACATGCTTGGGGCTAGATTCTTGTTTGCCTACTATAGTTGACATAAACTACCACAACCAAATGGCCATTAGTCAGTGGTGATGATAGCCTCATTTTTTTTCCAGACAGGATATAGGTATTCTTAAAAACCATGGTCGCGATCTCCCAGTTAGCAGGGCGTTGAAATAACATGCACAAAATGTATAGTGCACTGGGAACGTTAGCTTGCTTGGCTGGCTACCCTCTACTTTCTGAGTGGAATAGAACATTAACAGTATGATGGGTCATCTGAAATGCTGAAAGTTGTAAAGGGACAGACAGCTTCAATGCTAATCATTGGTAGATAACACTGTGGAAAGAAATACCTTATATTAATGATCATAGGCTATACAGTTTGACATTCTCCAGTCAGTAGTGTACCGTGGATGTTGACAGCAGGTCCCCTAGCAACTCTTGCTCTCAATGTCACTCCTACCATGGGAAACACCCACTCACAGTCTTGAGGCTTAGACACCATTTCCAGAAATATGTCCAACAATGGTAGTAGTAGATTGCAATATCATTATAGTTTATTTTTCCAAAAGGTGGAGAGAATTTGAACTGTGGTTCGACTTTTTTTTTTGCAACTTATTGTTTATTGGGTCACTTCGACTTTGATAACTATACAAAAGGCCTAACGCCCTGCTCATGAAATGGGAGTGAAAATTTGGATTTGGGACTGCTATTTCTACTATTCTCTGACTATATTAAAAGATAACTTGATTTGTTATAAAGTTGCTTCTGTTTACTGAAAATGGCACTCAAAATGACCTAAGTTTACATTTTCATTAACTTTCTTTTTATATATAAATTTTATGACATAGATAAGTCCCAACCGGTTGACTCTATGTCAGCATTGGACTTGCAAGGTTCAGGCTGATTTAAAACAGTAGATGGTGTGTTGAGCCATTTTCAACTCATGAAATGCAGATATTTTTAAATTAAATAAATATATTTATAAATTTAAGTAAGTACAGCACAGTCATATTATTTAGTTTACAGCTCAAAAACACAGGAGAGTGCTGTTTGAGTCCTGTGGCCAAGCAACAGTCAACATTGTTTTTATTTTTTAACAATCACAATCTGTTTGCTGCCTTCACCATGTAGTTTTAGTTGCCTAAACCTAACTAAACCTTAACCAGATAGGTGGCAGATCAGATAACAGTCATATGACTCAGTTATGTAACAGTCATAGGTACTAACAAATGACTTATTTTGTCTTTTTTGTTCTTTTTTACTGAATGATCATTTCTCCCTTCCCTGTTCTTGGTCAGATATGAAGACTTGGCCAGGTTTCCTCTCCAGAAGACCAGGGAACTCTACAGCTTTCTTGGACTGGTTCTGGACCACAGTGTGGAGGATTGGATCATCAACAACACCCGGGGCAGCAGTGATCTGTCATCCCGGCAGAAGTTCACCACAGTTCGGGACTCTGCTGCTAATGCAGAGAACTGGAGGGTGAAGCTGTCCTTCGACATGGTGGTTTACACTCAGACTGCCTGCCAACCGCTTCTTGAGCTCCTTGGATACAAGACAGTCTTTCACCCCAGAGAACTGAGAAACCTCTCCCACTCTTTGGTGGAGGACAGGACGTTCCTCCCATTTTTTTAAACAACTGATGACATACATACATCCAAACAACACAGTACTGTAGTTTATGGAGCAGAGATTATATAGTCAAAGCTGTTTGACTGACTGATGTCCACACTATGTCTGTGGTGGGAAAAGATCTGTGTTCATCCATCTGTTTAAAACTCAAAGTTCTATATAACAATCTGAAATCATCTCCACTGGCATCAGTATTACACATCTATCTATCTATCTATCTATCTATCTATCTATCTATCTATCTATCTATCTATCTATCTATCTATCTATCTATCTATCTATCTATCTATCTATCTATCTATCTATCTATCTATCTATCTATCTATCTATCTATCTAATCACCCCCTGTACAGTCAACTACCTCAGTTCCAGACCCTTTTCCCCTGAAGTACTATTTGACATGTTTAAGCCACATTATGGTAATAAATGCAGTACAACTTCATCATTTAAGGGGTCACAATGTTTAAATCAAACTTAACACTTTATCCTATTGAAGCTACATTATGTGGATTTACATTCTCGTTTGATCATTTATTATAGCACCATGTTTCACCATGTGGACTTGACTGACTCTGATAGACATGTATAGTGTATTGCTGCCACCGCAACAAAACAATATTTTCTCAGTTTCTCATTATAATTAGAAAAACATTTCATAGCCAGATGGTTTACATGTTATAACAAGATATTTTCTTGTAATAATGACATATTTTTCTTGTTATTACTACATGACAAATTATTCTGTTATAACAAGCAACTTTTCGTCGTCATCGAAACAACATATCATTCTATATTACACAAAATCAAATTCATTAAAACAAGATTTCTTTTTAGTTTTAATATGAGTTGGTACAAAGAAAAAAATAAATGTGACGTGCCACATGGTCGGCTGTGGACTCAATGAGCTGGTACAACTGGTACTTGGCCTACCATCACCACAGACCAAAATACTGTTTCTCCATTTGATTATTGATTATTTCATTGTTGAAATGGCCTTGAATTTATGTGCGATCTTATGGTTTCTTGTAGCTATACAACATTATTTTTTAGTAGTTTTTTTAATTAAACCTGTTGGGTTTCCCTGATCACAGATCATCCTCATCCACAGAATACAACCCTCAGTGGAGAATAACAATCAACTACTGTATACGTACAGAAATCCAGGACTGGGCATCATTTTGTCCAGATTAAATTATGTAAAACTAAACATGTGGGAAATGGAGATGTCAAGGGTACTTAGTATTCTTGTTATCAGCATATTTCATGTCTTTGGTCACATTCTTACACAGCCTTTAAACCAAGATTTATTGATACTTCCGACTTGTCTCATCCAAAGCAGGAAATTAAACTTAATCAAATCAAACCATGTAATCTAGTCATTTTTCTAGCTGATGTAATGTCTTCTCTTTAGGCATTGACTGGATTGTTGTCATAACAAAAAACGGAAGATTAATTTATAACAATAAACCAACTTAAAATGTTATAACAAAAGTTTCTTGGTTTAATAAGATATGTTCATTTTGTGTAATAACAAGAACGTTTTGTGATATAACAAGATAAAGTGATATGTTGTTTTAACGACAGAAGTTTCTTGTAAAAAACAATTGTGTAATGTAACAATTAATTGGTACATCGTAAGAACAAGAACAATATGTAATTATTGGTATGGAAATGGAAATATATTGTTATAATGTGAAATGTCTACAGAACTACAATATGATTACAATATAATTGTAACAGGCTAATATATTATTAGCAATGAACAGACATCATTTGTAATGAACAGATCAAATGTCTCCAAAAGCTGAAAGAAAGCTAGGGTTTTCTAAAGTCTAAAATGCACTGGATGCAAAGCGTTGACTGAACACCTCCAGCTTCTTGTATGTGACAATCAACGACAGTGAACACAACAGGTGCAAGCGGCTTGTGGGTGTGTGCCAAAATTTTGGTCCATTATGTATGCCTGCGTGCCATGCACAGATCTCTGATCTACCAAGTATATCACTGTAGGTTTAAATTGCAGCATCACTGATGCAGGTGTTTCTGATGCAGGTGTTTCAGCAACAGAAGAAAGACACTGATTCCAGTGTGTTTCTGCTGTTGCTTATTAACACAACTGGAGTCTCTGTGCAGCTGTCTGGACGGGTGTTTCTTCATGTAACAAACTAGAGGATGATCTGGGTTTCTCTCACTCACTCTTGAAAACTGGGTCTGTTGATTTATCACTAAACTGTGTTGCTATTAATCGACCTGGTTATTATTGTGGGTTTGGTTAAAGGCACACACACTCACAGGTGGCAAACTTGTGTGCACTGGGGAGCGCATTGTCTTTGGTCTTTGTCGTTCCGTGTAGCCTACTCTGTGATCTGTGTTTTACTGAACATCCAACATGTAGCTACTGGTTATTCTCTGTGAACCTGCACATGGTTCGTTAAGGAGTTAATGCTGAAAATACAATGAAACACTCACAAAACAAGCTTGTATTGACTTTGTGCCAGGTGTGTGCATTTGGATACGTAGGAGCCAGGAATCAGAATTTTTGTTTTCTTGGCTTTAAAAAACTAAAATGACTGTGTGTTTTCCCCATTTTGATCTTGAAATGGGTAATCAAATAAACAAAAAAACTCAAACCAAAAAACAAGTCTCATAATGTTTTTCTGTCTCTCCACCATGCTCATGCCTAGTAGGAGTGCATTATTACACTCACATAAATAGCATTTCCTACAAATAGATATTTGAAAGGTTTCCTGAATTAAACCCCACAGGTAAAAAATGTTTTCGTCCTCACCAGTGTGATTTTAATTATGGGAGTTCAGACAGTTATCCTGTGAGGCACTACGCAGATTTGACAGATTTTTATTTTATGATTATTTTCCGCACTGACAGAACACAAGACTCTGGTATGACAAGGGGAGACGGACTCTGTGTTTATCAGTGATGCTTGGTGCTTAAATGTGGTCAAAGTTGATGGGCAATGTTTCCCAGATGGCAAAGTTTTTAATGTTAAGATGTTGACGGTATTATCTGCCCAGGGAGTTCACTAGTGTTTTTGTTGCTGCTGTGTACGTTCCCCCAGACGCAAATTTAAAAAATACACTACAGGATCTGAGGTCAGCAGTCACATGACAAAACAACCGGATGGTATTTTTATTGTACCTGGTGATTTGAATCAAACAGACCTCAGAAGTGTTTTCCCTAAATTCTCTAAAATCAGCATGTCCACACCCCCACCAGGGGAAGAAATACCCTGGACCATGTTTACACAAACATTTCTGGAAGCTACAAAGCCCTCCCCTGCCCAAACTTTGGACAATCAGACTACATTTCTCTGCTTCTCTTGCCTATTTACTCCCAGCTGAGCACGAGGGTCAAACCATCAGAAAAAAACAGTTCAAACGTGGACAGATGAAGCTACAGCAGCCTGTTTTGAGTGCACAGACTGGCACATGTTCAAAGATTCTGCCACTCAGGAGAACCACATCAATGAGGAATATACATCATCAGTGACATACATCAGCAAATGTGTTGATGATGTGGTATTCCCCAACCAGAAAGCCTGCATGAATGGAGAAATTAGGTCCCTATCCAGAGCCAAAAAAGCTGCCTTTCGGTCAGGTGACAAGGAAGCTTACAGCACCACCGGAGCAAGACTGAAGGCTGGCATCAAGGAGGCAAAGTGGAGACATCAGGAGAGACTGGAGAGGGATCTCAACTCCAACAACACCAAAGACATGTGGCGAGCGATCCAGACCATCACAGGCTAGAAAAGCAGGAGCGCCCCCATCATCACTAGTTTCTCCTCCTTGTCCTCTCTTTTCACTCAGGCTTCTCTGTACTGTACCATTGCCTGTCCTGGGACCTCTCTCTGTCTTGGCTGTCAATGCCTCATTTCCAGATGTTGTGGATCTGGATCTTTGTACTCCAGGAGATTCAGCCTCACCTCTCGTTTCTCTCTCCCTTGTGTGAATGATGTCTTTGTCTCTCTCTCTCTCCCTGTCTGTATGGTTTCCTGTTTCTTCTCCTTTCTGTGTGAATGGTGTGATTGAGTTTTGCCTCCTGTGGGTTTATGTAGTCTGTCCTCTTTCTGGGTCTCCATGGTGTCAGCATCAGGAAAGACCCCAACCATCCAGGTCACAGCCTGTTCAGAATGCTGAGGTCTGGGAAGCGCCTCTGTAGCCACAAGGCAAGGACTGAGAGACTCAAGAGTTTTTACCCTCAAGCAATCAGTTTCTAAACAGCAACACATGATGGACTACCTACTACCACCCCCTGCCCTCTGCCCCTCTCTACCTCTCTTGCACACCCCTCCCCACCTCTCAGAGAGCTCTCTCTCTATATATACACTCACACACACTGGCATCTTGCACTACGCACAGGACTACTTTTAATAAATATATATTTATTGCAAATTTGAAACCATGTACATATTTTTGTCCAAACTTGATTGCACTGTAGGAATAGATTACAAAAGGTCTGTTACAATATGTCTGTTTTTTATCCATATTTATTATATTGTCTTTTATATTTTATATGTTGTGTTGGCACAGTCTAGGAGCCTTCCAGAAAAAGCATTTCACTGTTGAAACTTGAAACTTGAGAGGAGGTTGTGTGTCTCAGGTCCTGTCTGTTTGGTGGCTTGACATCCTCCCAGATCATAGTCTTCATACATGTTCACATCTATCTATGATTTGTCATCCTGATTTTCCATAATGTAATTTTGCTATCTGTCTGTATACACACTATCTATTACATGTCTGTCTGTGCTAGAAGAGGGATCCTTCCTCTGTTGCACTTCCCTTTTTCTTCTTGTTAAAGGGAGTTTTTTGGGGAGTTTTTCCCTTATCTGAATTGAGAGTCTAAGGATAGAGGGTGTTGTATGCTGTACTGATTGTAAAGCCTCCTGAGGCAAATTTGTTTTTGTGATATTGGGTAATTCAGGACTGATACTGAAATGAAAGAAGGAGAGAGACAAAAGCCTATTGTGTGTGAGAAACACCATTCTGAGGCATGCAGCAAATGTAGAAGGATTTTATTTTCTTACTTATAAAAATGTAGGTTCACTTCAACAGTCCAATTACAAAATTCACACAAATGCAAACAGAGTTTGGTCTTCATATGATCACATCATAATGGACAGGTTAGTCATCTACATGTGCTATTATAAAAACTTTGTCCTAAAAAGTTTGTCCTACAAGTCCCAGAAATACAGCCATGACATTCTGTGAGCTCATTCTGTGAGCTGTGGCCCTTGTGTTAACAAACACCCAGCAGACACAGAGTAACATCAGCATCCCATTGAAGTGTCGTTTCTGGCCATCTGACAATTATAAGTATAATATTCACTCACATTTTAGCTCTAGAGGTAACACTTTATTTTAAAGGCCTGTAATTTCCTAATCATTTCTGGAATTCTTCTAATTAATTCTGGAACTAAATATAAAAAAAATATGAATTTCCTTGAAAGAAAAGCTCAAATTAAACCCAAATAAATATTCATTATTCATTTACAATTGAAAACCTTTTTCTCCATACACGTAGAATTGTTTGCTTGCATATAGACATATTTCATTTGTGAATGTTCAGATGACCTGATGTGTATGGACGTAAAGAGTTTCTATGTTTCGCTAACAAGTAACTGGAATTAATCAATTGGAGATGTATGAGATAAACACTGTCTCTGTTTTCCCTACAATTAATCACATAGTTATTTCCAGGAAATTATTCCAGAAAATCATGGACCCATAAAATACAGCGTTACTGCCCTGGTTTGGTCCACAAACTCCATAAAAAAATAATACTGGCCAGTTCCATTTGTACATTTACAAGTTGGATTGACATTTTGAACTGTGTTATTGCTGCTTTCCTGCTTTTTGAAAATAAAAATCATTGATTTAATTCTATTTGGGCAGGCCACCCAAACAGATAATCTTATTTTATAACGTCAGTGAATGTGTCATGGTTGAACTTCCATGTGGAGAACCAAACTCACAATCATTCACCATCTGACCCAACAGCAGTAAAACCTGCAGTTTCACAGTGACAACAAACTGTTGTTAACCTGTAAATGAACACAGAGAAACCAAACATATTCCCCAGTAACACATCACCCTCTTCAGTTTCAACATAGTTGATCATACAGCTTACTCTTCCTTTGCTAACCTGAAGCCATTTTCATTACATTTGTGGCATGCAAGCAGATATTTCAGTGTTTCTGATACATTTCACAAATAAATTGCAATTGTGATTTGCAAATGGGATTGTACCATTGGTGAAATGGTATTCTACCAAAATTTGTAATCTGCATGTAAGAAAAGGAACACACAAATGTTATGAAATTGGCTCCAGTTATAGGTTGGCAGCAAAGACAATGGTAAAGACATGCAGTGCTAATGTACACATACGTCAGAGGAAATAATATCAAGTAAAGGTACATGATCTCAATACTAAATATGAACATACAGTAAATAACAAACAAAAGAAAACACATTACAATATATGTAAGAAATATATTATCAGCAGACACAGTGGCTGCTGAAAATAATGTATATATTACAAATAATCTGCATTGGACACAAAAATTCTACCCCTATCCGGTTTATCTCTATTCATCACTGATATTCCTCAAAGGGAGAAACTGCTGTCTGCCTTTTACCTTATTAATTAACTAACTGCTGAATGCAGTGCTTCCCAGTGGTTTGAGGGAAGCTAAACAGTAGGGTTCGTTGGGGGAAACCGTCCTATAACTCAACATCAGAAATCGCTTTTCTCAGCTCAAGGAAAGATTTACAAATATAAAACCTCCATGGATCAAAAATGCATAATAGAAAGAGTCATAACGGACCTTTACCTTTGCAGGTCGATGTGTCCTGTCAACAGTTTTACAGACAGTCTCTTTTACAATAGTGGCCTATGAGGAAAATGCTTTTTGGGCTGCAGGTCTTATCCAGGTCTTATTATACATCAGCAGGAGCAGGACTAAGGGTAGCTAAGAAGCTATCTAACTTAGCCAGCTAGCTTGTAAACATTACCTCACTGGCCCAGCCAAGCACTGACTGCTTGAAATATCTCTCTTGAGTTAACTAATCACAACTTCCCTTCTGTTTCTTTGCTAATTAAGTGTCCATGTTTTAAGAGTGATAATGCCCTCTGAGGAGTCATGATATGGAAAAACAGTAATCTGAAGAGGGATGTCTTATTTTGCGTTGCGGAAACTGCCTATTCTATTCCTATTCCCTTCTATATCAGAGCACCTCGTCAAGTTATTGCTTACAGTATTTCCCACTCAAATTGTCTTAATTGAAACATGTATTTTCAATATCAACTGCTGTTCTCTGTAAAACGTCTTAACTTATGCTAACTGTATGCTGGCTAAAGCAGCCAAAGCAGTCAAAATAACATCACAGTGGATGAAATTAAATTCAAGTTGATATTTTCTGGTTAAAGGAAGTTACTTTTATACCTGGGTCTAATTCTCATACTTGTGTCTGGCTCATGCTAACTTTGCCCTCTCCACTTCTGTTGTAGAATTGTGGGGAATGCAACTCAGTTGTGCACAGTGAAAGTAAACGTGTTCTAAACTACAGCTTCAGGACATTGGCCATGTAACAGAAAGTAAAAACAAACCTATACAAACTGAGTAGTACTCAGACTCCATAGTAAAATGCATTTAGAGCTGTATCACTCATTCTTGATTCCCATTGGAACTATTTGTACTCTACCACGTACTATCATCTGATCCCAAACTCAAACACAAAATTTCGAAACATTTTGTAATGATAATCTATATTAACAGTCTTAACAAAAATGTATTCTTTTGAACTCGAGCAGTTGGATCCTGTTGAGTTCAGGGAAAATGTTACTGTGTGTTCAGACATGCAGATATAAAGTGAGAGGCTGTCTGCGGCTTCTCGCTCAATCTGGAGCTTTTAAACATGTTTGCACTTGAGCACTTGAGCACATTTTACAATTTACATATTCAGCTCTGATTAGACGATTGTTTTCAGTGACATATTCATTTTTTGTGGCAATCTGACATATTGCTCCCATGCACCATAGGACATTTCTATAAAGTTAAACATCTCAACTTCTCTTTGTTGCATGCTTGTTGCACCATTGACGGATGTGCCACCTTGTGTAGCAGATTTCCAGACAATGACAACTAGCTGCTTTTGTATTTTTGTTGCTGCATGATTGAATACACTGCTTCAGTCTGAAGTATAACAAGGTATTTTGCTCTTGCTTGCATTACACACACACACACACACACACACACACACACACAAGAGCCCACTGTCCATCAGTCAGCTTTGTCCTTCTTCCTTGGCGTGACTTTATTTGCCACCACAGATCCCACTGCTCCGACACCTCCTGTAACCATGGAGACGCTCCCTTTGACCAATCCTGCACTGGCTGCCGGCACACTGGTCACAGCTGTCTTGGTGAGTTCAAAACTTTTAGTTCCTACCCACGCAACACCCCCCAGGGTTGCACCAACAACATTTCGTGTCATGCTGAACAGGCCGCCGCCCACTCTCCACATAACTCCTCCTTCTGGCC